>CAJNDT010005512.1:0-202217 GCA_905221615.1 Symbiodinium sp. CCMP2592 | reverse complement strand
GCGCGCGCGCGCTGGGAGGGCGCGCGCGCGCGCGTTCAGGAAACACAGAAGATTTCTGCTTTTATGCATAATAATACATATATACATATATATATATATATATATACACATAGTGTATAAGGACGCCTATATGCATACCATATGTTTTGTTGATTATATGTATTTACTCAACGTTTTTTACAACGATTACTTCCCCGCCGTCCAGCGTATGGGTGTGGGTATAATATATGTGTGCGCGATACTGCAGCGACTCCAAAATCCATTACTATAACTTCAACATATGTATAAAGTGAATATATAGCTTGCGTTCACATGGCTTTTCGTTCGGATCGTGGTGCGCTGACACGGCCACGCAGGGGTTCGTGGGTATACCTTTTTTGAAACGATCATGGACGGATGCGTTTCCAATCTTTTTTTGCGGCTTCTTGAAGATGTCAAGATCGGCTAAAATTTTTCTGTAGCAAAAAAAGCTATTTATCCGTACTTATGTGGTATCCGGCTCTACCTGGAGGACTGTTCCTGGCCAAATTTGTCCCTGGGCGCAAATTCGCGCGGGAACAAATTTCAAAAACAGGTTTGGCTTGTTCCTGGAGGAATTTGTCCCCGGGCGCAAATTTTCTCGGGAACAGGGCGACCCGTGTTTAAAAATTGTTCCCGGGCGCTTCTTTTCCGGCGAAGGGGTCCGCGATGTGAATTTGCGCTCAGAATCCCAGGATGTGGATCCGTGTTTCACTTGTATCTATGTACAAAATCATCCCCATGATGTAGATTTGGCTCAAATTGCTATAGTTTTGGCTCAAATTGGTGCAACTTTCTGCGTTCGGAGAGAAAAACCTTAATACCTTAAGTGGCTCAAATGCGTGTGTGCAAAAAATCCTTGACCACCTTAAAGACCCCATAGTACACACACACACACACACATATATATGTATATATATGTATACACACACGTACATATAAATATAAATATATATATATATATATATAGATACTTTTCCATATCTCGACTCCTTCTTTCCATTCGATCGATCTCTTTTTCTCGCTCCTCGATTTTTCATTCGATGGTCACAAAGAAGACCGATCCTCAGAATATGTGCGGACAACGGGGTTCCACAGTTTGCTTTGGCAGATATATCTGGTTTGTGGCAGCCAAGCATTCATAGCGATGTTGCTTTTTGATCCTTCGATGGCTCTTCCTATCTATCCATTGAGACAGGCGCTGCTTGTGCACTCCTGCAGTGTTGGCATTGCATGTCCGCTGTGATGTCTGCTTGCACGCAACACATGACATATGACGCAGAAATCTCAGCGGCTTGCAATGCACTGCTTCCTGCATGAAAGCAGCACTGGCATCACAGCATATATTTGCTTTGCTCCATCTCTCGCAAACAGGGGTTTTGCGCACTGATCGAAGAAGCCATGGATCGCATGGATTGCTGCCGAGCCTTGTCAGCTGCAGTTATCCTGGTATGCGGTCTTAGCGTGTCCAATGTCAAGCAGCTGGCTTGCTCAGAGATGACAGTCCTGCGGGACTGTGTGGATGCAATGCAGGATTTGTCTGTGTGGACCGAGATTTGCGATTTATTGTGCTGGTGGAAATGTGTACTTACATTGTGCATAGAAGCTTTCTCCCGTGCAGATGTGGAGACCGGAAACTTTCCCTGGCCAGCCAAGCTCCCCCAGCTGGCGGTCTTCGAAAAGGCAAAACCCGATCGTCTGCCTGTGGCCAAACTGTTGGAAAGATGGACGATGGAGCAAGAGCAGCTCCTGTTCTGTCGTTTCAATTCAAGCGTTGAACTTGTGCGGAAGCTCTTGGACAATCTTCCGGATGTAGAAGAGGTACGCCACTAGACCCAAATGGTGCGGTGATGGCATTTCTTCGTCATGCATGTCTGTTTTGCCCCCTTCCTCAAGTCTAATCAAGGCATTCGCCTGGAATTGCTTCATGTGCATATGACCGACATGATGATCTACATGCACGAGCACATCCAGCTTCGCTCTATGTCGGTGCTTACGTGGCTTGTGTGCATTTACCTGAGTTTCATTGCAGGGGTATATACATGCGTTGAAATGCATGCATTAAAGATTGGCAAACCCATTCTGAAGCCGAGGCCTGCTGAGAAACTGGAGCTTCAGGAATTGATGGAGAATTTCTTGGAGGCTCACAAGAAGCTTGGCTAATGTCTGGCGATTCATCATGTTGCATGGGTTGCAAACTTGTGGGGCGCATGGCTTCTGAGCAAGGCCGGAATGATGTTGGCGCGATGGTTCGGGCTGTCTGTGTGGACTGAGGACAGAATGCATGTGCATGCTGTTTTGCATATTCAAAGATTGGTGACCATAATCGGTGCATCTGATTTTTGGATTCGGGGTATCATTCGCATCTTGCATGCACTTTCTCCGTGCACTCTTGATGGATCGAGCCGAAGCCTTCCCTGAAGCATGGAACCATGCATGATGTGCACTCATGGCATGCGTGGCCAGATAGTAGGTCATGATAGTCTAGACGGTGCATTGCAGGCGTGCAATGACATAACTCGAGATCCTGCTTTGATTCATCTCGCTATAGCTGCAGCAGAGATTGCGATGAAGCGACCTGCAGCAGCACATGGTGGCAAGATGAAAGCCCCCAAGGCCATGAAGACGATGAAAGCCGCCAAGGCCATGAAGACGATGAAAGCCGCCAAGGCCATGAAGACGATGAAAGCCACCAAGGCCATGAAGACGACCAAGGCCATGAAGACGATGAAAGCCACAGAGGCCATGAAGTCGATGAAAGCCACCAAGGCCATGAAGTCGGCCATCAAGAAGCCCTCAATGGCTCAAGTGCAGAGCGATTCGGATGCAGACACTTCGGATGCAGACCCGCACTTGTTGAAGAACATCAAGGACGGACAGCCATGGCCCGAGAAAACTGGCTTAGACATTGTGCTCGAGGACATGCAGATTCAGCAGCGCAGGGAAGCCAATTTGGAGAAGCTTCGTGCGAGAATTGCACGCGGTTGGGATGAAGAGTCATCCTAGGGCTGTATAGGGCAGTGCGACAGCATGGTGGCTCGCAGAAAAGGATTGCATTGCTCGGCG
Source organism: Symbiodinium sp. CCMP2592 (assembly GCA_905221615.1). Classification (NCBI taxonomy): domain Eukaryota; class Dinophyceae; order Suessiales; family Symbiodiniaceae; genus Symbiodinium; species Symbiodinium sp. CCMP2592. The sequence continues at coordinate 199,133 of CAJNDT010005512.1, read as the reverse complement.
GCCTCGCGATTCCTGGTTTAAGTGTAGGATCCTCAACCTCGGCGCATGAATCCCAAAAAATCGCCGTGCAGGACTGCAGTGCTGGCATCCAAATTTTGATCTGGTCATGGCTATGTTGGGCGGCTTGGCATGCAACTCTTGTGCTTCGGCTTTTTGCTTTGCTTGTAACTGAGGTTTTCTTATAAACTTCCACGATTTTGGCTATTGCTTGGCCGCCTCCGGTCTTGAAAGAAAGTCTGTGCCCTCCCGTGAAAGCCACAGTGCATGCGAGGTTCGTGTGCGAAAATTAAATGAAGCCCAGGATTCCCGGCCATGTGGATTTTGGATTGGTTGGAAGCTGCCGGTCGTTGTGGCTGGGTCCAGGACCGATGTATTCTAAGAAGATTTATTGTCGCAGCTTATTGTGTTTGCCATCTTGGTTGCAGGCTGGATCGATGGCGACGTTGACCTTCAATGTTGGATGGTTAATTCCGGGTCCGACTGCCTTCGACATCCCGCGAGAAAGGACGCTGCGATCGATCGTGTCTCCTGTTAAATTTACAGGCATTCATGATGGGTTGGTTGTCCCGATTCAGTCTGCAGTCGTGATCACGTTGCACTTTCATGCACCCTCGCTGTTTCAGTGCTAGGGGCCAGATTGACTTGCATGCACCTGGCTGATTAGAAGCAGCAGCTCATGTCGTGCATTATGCAGTGTGTTGTTTATATCCGGGGCCCCGGAGAGTTCTCTTTTCGCTGCTAGCGGCATGCCGAAGCACAATAACAAACTCATCGATGACCTCCTCGCGGCCTGGAAAGACCTCGACTCCTGTGAGGATCGACACATGCCATGTCAGACATGTTGGTGGGACGGGGGGGTTGTGGATCCACGCATGCTTTGTGCACATGATGCATCATCAGGATTTCATCAAGCTGCCGCCGGATGACTCCGATAACAACAAGGAGGACAACCAGGACCAGGAGGAGGACACCAAGGATGATAAGGACGACTTTCAGGAGAAGATGGATCAGCTGAAGCTCAATGAACATGTGCTGGGACCGATGCTCGCTTGCACGCCGTGTCTTTCGTCGTCATGCTTGTGTGTCTTAATTCCCTGAAAGCAGTGTTCCTCGCAGGTCTTTGCGATGCTTCGAAAACAAGGGTTCCGTGTATAACCTGGACCACCTGGAGGAAGCCCTCAAGCAAAAGAACCCCGACGTCCCGGGAGATCTCCAACATGCTCAAGCTTGTGCTTTGAAGGGGCAATCTCAGTATGTCATCCGCTTGGCGAAGAAGTCCAAGAAAAGCCCGGCACCCGTCATGGTCCGACTGAAGGTGGGCTATTTCTCAGGGTGTGCACGCATGCAAATAGCACGTGACACGGCTGCTATGCTGCAGGCCTGCTTTGGGCCGAAGCTTCTGTCGACAACGAAGAGGAAGCCTTCTTTGAAAGGCATCAATCCAGATGCCTTGGAGACTCAGCCGGTCAACGAAGGAAGCATCCCGGCCGTTGCAGCACCGCATTGCCTTGCAGAGGTGTTGCTTAAATTGGAGACGGCCCCAGAACTTGCTTTCCCGCACCATCTTCAGTACAAGAAGCCCTTCCGAAACCTCGTCTCCAGACATGACGCAGGAACTCGATATACTAATTAATTCACATGATGGATGTGTACCCTGTGGCACCAACCTTTCAACATCAATCAATTTTGCTGCAGCAGGAGAGATGGATCTGCTAGCCTCCCGCATGAAGATCGATGCTGAAGCAGTGCCTGCTCCAGATGCCGAAGGATCGCTTTTTGCGTGATTATGGATGCACCCAACCCATGCTCCTCATGCAGATTCTTCCACGGTGCAATGCATGGGCATGGAGTGCAGGTCTGTCCCCTGGACAAGACGATAATGAGGCTCGATTGTGAACTTTTGCAGTGTTGAGCTCATTCTGTTTCCCAGACGTGTATATGTGTGCTTGCAGGAGCAACAGGATGACTTGGAACAGCAGTTGGAGGATCCGTGTCAGCTGTCACTGTTGATCTTAAATCATTTTGCTGATTCCATGCAGGAGTTGATCGAGGAGGCATATGCTCCCGCAGCCGAGGTGCCGTTGTTTCTGCTAGGTGAGAAAAACCTGCCAGTGCATATGTGTGTACATATATATATATATATAAGATGCATGCAGAGGTCTCTGCAATGCCTCCGTCGCACCAGAAAGATGCTCCTGCTGCATCTTCTGATCAGGAATTCCGTGGGTGCATGCATGTACTTATTCACACTACACAATTTAAAGTCGCTTGTGAATGTGCGGCATTGCCTGGGAGGACGTTCCGGTCGCTGCACCGGCTGTCGTTAATGCCGAGGCAGGGCTCACCGTTTGAGACACGAAAAACAATCTTGATGCATGGAGGCCTCTGCAGCTCCTGGCATCGAGCAGCCGAGTGCTGGATGCAAGAAGGCTGTGACCAGCCTTATTAATGGCTGGGCTGTATATCCTACTGTACGCTGCCATCCGCCTTGATTTCAGGCACCGAATCAAAAAAAGAAGCGAGCTGCAGCGAGTGTGAATGCAGAGGCCGCTGAGGATGCCCAGCCCGGCTTGCACGATTGACCATTTTTCTGCGATTGCATGCTGCAGGACAAGTCAAGTGGCGGTGTCAACAACCCCATGATGATCGCCTACCGAGCGTTTTGCTCCGAGTGCCTGAAGGATGGCTATTCCATGGGGGCTGCGGCCCAGATGTGGCGGGTGAGCAACCTGCGGAGGCACGTGTTAACTCAGAGAGGCGACCGGATCCTCGTGAATATTGCTGCAGGTCGATGATCGAAGCCATGAGCGAGAAGCAACGCAAGAAGGGTCGCTTCGAGCTCTGAGGTGTTTGCTCCAGTCGCCTATATGTCCTGCTAGTTTTTCAGATGTTGACTTCTCGCAGGACGGACTTTTTCGACTGGGTTGCGGGCATGTACGACATGCCTGTACGGGTGTGTTGCTGGACTCCTCTTGAGGGTTCCGCAGGCCGGGTATTTTGGGTGTCTGGACTGGATCGAGTTCAATCATTCTATGCTGCAGCTCATGGTGCATGCAGGGGAATATCTCGTGGCGGGGCTGCCTGATCTTTCGATCCACATGTGCGCCGAAATGCCCCATCGGAGTGCTCGTGTGCGAGTGTCTCTGCCTGTGTACTTGTGTGTCTTTTGAATGCTCATGTATACGCTGTGCATTATGTTTCCAGGATCCGTCGCATGTATACATAGACAGATTGTGCAAAGCTGTTGCGATGCTGCCTGGGCGATTCATGTGCACAGTGTATAAACATGCTCAACATAGGTTGCATGAGGCATCCTGCCACAGACTCCGCATTAGACGAACGTGAATTCCTGACCAAAGCAATGGTATGGCAGCCCGATGTGGCGGCCATGTTGGGCATGGGAATTCCCCGGGTGCTCATTCTCACATGCTACCTCCTCTCCTGCTGTTCCCAGTTTGAATCTTCGCTGCATGGATTCTGTTGAAGTATACATGGCTTTGCATGGGAACAGCATTGCCAACCTGTTGTCCGAGGAACTGGAGCTCCGGGATATTGCCGCGCTGGAGTTGTTCGCTGGACTTGGGGTCCCTCGAATTATGTCCCGTTCGTGAGCCACCTGTTGGATGTGTTCGTGTGCACGCCTCTCTGTTTTTGACTAGGTCTACATGCATGAGGAGCATTCTGTGTGCATGTGTTGTTGAGCACATGGTCTGAGGCTGTGGTACGTGAGGCGGATCGACGTGGATTCCAAACCGCTGCCCTGGACTCCAGCAGAGATGATGCTATGAACGTGCTGAGTCCTGTTGGCTTCCTGTCACTTCGCAGCATGTCTCAGTCTTTTGCCACATGTGCCGTCGACAGGAGGCTTTCGTGTTCATGTTGCAAGTGTGACCTCAGGGCTTCACTTCTGTGTGTGCTTCGCATGCAACATGGGGGCTTGCTTGTGGCGAGGCCACCTTGTGACAAGGCTGCAGGTGCACGTACATTTGTCTTGAAATGTAATATGTATATATATATATATATATATATATATATACACACATACATAATACTATATACCCTGATCAGATAGAAGAGAATATAACTTATTATATATCTTTCGAAGCTGTCATTGGACAAAGCTTAGACATGTCTATTTCTGGCCGCTGATCTACTCTCGTGCCACACACTTGAGGTTCTTATTCTTGCCTATCGCGAGTCGACAGATGCTTGCTTCGACAAGAGGGAGTACAACAGTTCCCCAAGGCTTCCGAGGGCAGCCTCATCTCTGCCAGGACGCCTAATTGCACATATTTCGTTTGAGAGGCATATGCAGAAATTGTTCGGGTAATTCTGCTGTGTGTGATCAACTTTGCCGAGCCGCGACAACGACAACCAAGGATGTGTCTGCTTTGGCATGCTGCTCGTGCTGCGGGCGCATACATATTGCTGGACCAACCGCATTACAGGGGAGTGTACCTCTTCAAGAGCAAACGATGGCAACATATTTCGCAGGGGTCAAAGGTGCGATCCTCTGATACTCCGTCTCGTGTCTGTTCTTGAAATGTTTGCACTGCACGCATCCCATGCCTCCGTGCGGAGGTCTACAAGATCCGCATAAAGATGGGGGCATTCGGCTCCAACTGGGAGAGGCCCACGTGCTTGTGGAGCAACCACAAGCAGTGGCTCGGGGGCTTGTGCAAGGACCTTTCGCTAGATGATGTGCATCGTATAGATGCTTTCCACGCTTCTCTGGCGAAACGGACAAGGGACGCTTGTCTTGCTAATGATTGTTGTGTTTTGCTGCCGGCCGGATGCTGCATCCGTGCATGCTGTCTGGCACGTATATGGCAAGGATGAAGAAAGTGGCCAGATGGGGCCCACTGGTAACCCCGATGCCTTGACGCAGTGCGAGACACTTGGTTTGTGTTTTGTTTGATGGGGGGAGGGGATTGGGCTCCTGGACTGAAATTGTGCTTGTATCTTGTCTGCACAAGCATGCAATGCTCTCCCAATCATGCACTCTTTTCTAGCTGACTCAGGATGTACACGGAGGGCTTTGCATCGGCTGTGATGGATGCCTGGTCGTGCGGCTGTGAAGGATCCCAGGCTCCTGGGAGACTTCTTAGTTTTGCTGTGATGTACGTATATATGGCCACATGCATGTGTCCAGAGTTTCAGGATCTCCCCATCCGTGGGCACTGCGAGACCTGTCATGCTATGACGGCCATGCCATCATGCTTTCTGAGCTCCATCAGGGATGATGTGGAGGACTTTTCATGGCAATGCACGCCCATGTGTTATCGGCTGCATTCTAGAAGCTGGAGGAGCGAAATGTTGCTTTTCGGTGCCCCGATGGATGCATGGGACGATGTGACTTGGTCAGTCTGGCCACGCTTCGTCGTGATTCGTGTGTGCATGACATGAGAACAACTGTGCTATGGTGTCCAACCCCAGGCCAACATGTGTGATGTGATACATCCCCTCCGTAATTCTCCGGACCTTCACCTTCCTGGATGCTGGCCGCAGGACTGGTAGCAGCGAGTGATGTGCATTTGAATTGCAAAACCTCGGCCGCCGATTGCTGTCCCACGCTTGGTGCCCTGTCCCATGTCTGTGGGCAAACCCCGACTGAGGAATCATGATATGTGTGAACATCTTGCACATTCTATCTTAAGAATTAGTTACCTAATAACTGCTAAAATGCGGCGACGAGGACGCTGGCGATGACGACGACGACTACTATATACAACAACAACTACTACTACTACTACTATACTGCTACTACTACTACTACTACTACTACTACTACTACTACTACTGCTACTACTACTACTACTACTACTACTACTATACTACTATACTACTATCACTATACTACTTCTACTTCTACTTCTACCTCTAGTTCTAACTTCTCTACTAGCTACTACTACTACTACTACTACTACTACTACTACTACTACTACTACTACTACTACTACTACTACTACTACTGCCACACTACTACTACTCCTGCTGCTGCTGATATACCACATCGCAGGAATTATTTGCAGGAACCATACCCCTATCGATCATGCTATGTGTGCACATCTTGCACATTTTACTGTATTGAATATTGAATACCAAAATTTACTTCACTATACGACTAGCATACGTGAATTCGTGTAGCTTTCCGTAGAATTCCATAAACTTGTTCTTGGAGTTTTGTTGTTGGGAACAAATGTCATATGCTTTAGTATTGACATCGAAACATATCCCAGCAACAACCACCTAACAACAACAATATGAGTCGCGAACCGAACTCAACATCAACCTATATACAAAACATCGTTTCGATGCTCAAAACAGGCTCGCGTAAATAAACGTAAATTGGCGTAGATTTGCGTAAATTTCCATAAACTTGTTCCTGAAAATTGTTCCTGGGAACAAATTTACACATGCCAAAAAAAAAATCGAAACATATCCCAGCGACAACAACTTAACAACAACAATATGATTCGCGAACCGAACTCAACATCAACCTATATACAAAACATCATTTCGATGCTCAAAACAGGCTCGCGTAAATAAGCGTAAATTCGCGTAGATTTGCGTAAATTTCCATAAACTTGTTCCTGAAAAATGTTCCTGGGAACAAATTTTCATATGCCCAAAAAAACCATTCGAAACCTGTCCTGGCAATCGTCCGAACATAAATTCATCATTGTGTCCACTCCGAATTGCTATCTTTGCATCATCGCACAAACCTGAACACTAGGAAAAGTGGTGCTTGCTGTTGCGGCAAGCAAACTGCGACAGACCTCCACGGAAGAATCTGTCCATGATATGGGTTCCAACTTGTCAAAGGAACCAGGAAAAGGTTGCTTTCGAGGAACGAAATGTCTGAAAATACCTGCTTTTACATGGAGAGTCTAAACCATGCAAGAACAAAAAATCACTTCTGAATGGGTCTGGCAGTATCTGAAAATCAATCCCGTTATGCCTTGTCAGCCGGCGGCCCAAACTTGTCGCAAGAAAAAAAAATAATGTAAAATACCTACGAAGTCCCTCCATTTCGAGGACTACCAGAGCAATCATGTGGTTTTACGAGCCGACTTATTCCTGCGAATTCGGCTTTTCTATCCTCCGTGGGAAATTCTTTTTGTGATAGTCAGCTATTTACATGGTGAATTCTCCGTGATCAATCAGACAGGACGAATGGCAGGACGCTGTTGCATGACTACCAGAACAATCATGTGGCTTTACGACCCGACCTGCCCATACGGCTTCTCTATCCTCCGTGGGAAATGCTTTTTGTGATAGTCAGCTATTTACATGGTGAATTCTCGGTGATCAATCAGACAGGACGAATGGCAGGACGCTGCTGCATGACTACCAGAACAATCATGTGGCTTTACGACCCGACCTGCCAATACGGCTTCTCTATCCTCCGTGGGAAATTCTTTTTGTGATAGTCAGCTATTTACATGGTGAATTCTCCGTGATCAATCAGACAGGACGAATGGCAGGACGCTGCTGCATGACTACCAGAGCAATCATGTGGCTTTACGACCCGACCTGCCAATACGGCTTCTCTATCCTCCGTGGGAAATTCTTTTTGTGATAGTCAGCTATTTACATGGTGAATTCTCGGTGATCAATCAGACAGGACGAATAGCAGGACGCTGCTGCATCGTTTGGAAGGATTAATTGTGCGGGTCGTGAATATATTCAATGTAAATTACCTGCGAATTCCATGCATGCAGCCCGTTTGGTGCTTTCCTATATACACACCCACACACACAGCCAAACCAGGGCAGGGGGGCAGGGGCACGGAATGGTGTGGGTGAGGAACCAGGGGTGCTGGGGCTTGCAGGGGGGTTGGGGGGGGGGAACCAGGGGTGGGGATTGGGATGGGTCAGTGCTGGGCATATACGTGGGACGGGCCTTTGCTTGCGGGCTGAGGGGCTTGGGGCTGCGGGGGATGGGGCTGGGACAAAACACACACGCGACACGATGACCTCAGTCGGGTTTTCCTTGCAGAGTGCAGAGTGATCATGCTTGCTGGCACGTTCGGTCCACCCCATGCATGCATTGAAGCACATCCAGACAATCTTGTCCATCATGAGACGAAATTTTGTTTTCTCGAGCTCTGTCGATCCTGAACCATGCCTCCCGCGAAGCGGAAAGAGCTGCAGTCAGATCCCACGGCCACTGGCCGGCAACGACACATATGTCTGTGTTTTAACTAGGGTGCTGCATGGAGCATTTGAACATTATACATGTGGTGTACACCCAGGCGAAGGATGCGGCACATTTTGATGCTTTGGCATTGAAAGCTTTAACCAGCTTGCAGCCGGAGATCCGCAAGAGTGTCGAAGCGAAACTGTGCCCCGGCTTAGTCGTTGATATGTGCATGCAGACGATCTCTAAACATTATACTTAGAGATAAACTGCTGCAGGCGAGCCCTGCAGGGCCTTCCGAGCCAAGCTGCTCCCGCAGTGCCGGCCCAACCTGTTGAAACGACCGCTGTGCCTGACCCAGCCTCCGCTGCAGTGTTTGCCGAAGCACCTGTTAACCCGAGACCTGCTAGCCCAGCCTCCGCTGCAGTGTCTGCCGAAGCACCTGTCCCGACACCTGCTAGTCCGGCCCCCGCCGCAGTGTCTGCCGGAGCACCTCTCCCACCGGCGAAGCCAGCCTCTGCCGCCGCAGTGTCTGCCGAAGCACCTCTCCCGACACCTGCTAGTCCGGCCCCCGCCGCAGTGTCTGCCGGAGCACCTTTTCCACCGGCGAGGCCAGCCTCTGCCGCCGCAGAGTCTGCCGAAGCACCTGTCCCGACAGCTGCTAGCCCAGCCTCCGCAGTGTCTGCCGAAGCACCTCTCCCGACACTTGCTAGCTCCGCTGCAGTGTCTGCCAAAGCACCTGTCCCGGCACCTGCTGGTGTCCCTACGGTGCCTGCTGTACGTGCTTCAGGTGAAGCCACCGCCGCAGTTTTCCCTTGGCCTTGTAACTACGTGGCTGCAGCTGCAGCCAGCAGCCCAGCCTCCGCTGCAGTGTTTGCCACAGCACCTGTCCCTGTTGTTGAAGCACCTGTCCCGACACCTGCTAGCCTAGCCGCTGCAGTGTCTGCTTCAGCACCTGTCCCGACACCTGCTAGCCCAGCCTCTGCCGCAGTGTCTGCCGGAGCACTTCTCCCGACAGTGTCTGCCGAAGCACCTGTCCTGCTAGTCCGGCCCCCGCCGCAGTGTCTGCCGGAGCACCTCTCCCGACACCGGCGAGGCCAGCCTCTGCCGCCGCAGTGTGTGGCGAAGCACCTGTCCCGACACCTGCTAGTCCGGCCCCCGCCACAGTGTCTGCCGGAGCACCTCTCCCGACACCGGCGAGGCCAGCCTCTGCCGCCGCAGTGTCTGCCGAAACACCTCTCCCGACACCTGCTAGCCTAGCCTCCGCCGCAGTGTCTGCCGGCCGCCCGGCCTCCACCGCAGTGTCTGCCAAAGCACCTCCCCCGACACTGGCTAGGCCGGCCTCCGCCGCAGCACCTGCCGAAGCACCTGTCCCGACACTGGCTAGCCCAGCCTCCGCCGCAGTGTCTGCCGAAGCACCTGTTCCGCGACCCCTGATGCTTGCCGTCCCTCACACCACTTTCTTTGCGGCTGCAGCCGAGGCCGTGCCCACGCAGCCTGCAGTCGACAGGCCTAGCCTGAAACGCCGACCGCCGATCGACCCGGATGCCTTACCTGTCCTGACACCAGAGCACAAAGCAAAGTATGCCAACGGACGTCTTACTTCAAGAAGCAGAAATCGGAGTCCGAACTGTCGATGCCAAGCACCCCGCCGACAACGTCGCCGACAACGCCGGCTTCTACCGTGGATTCGAATGACATGCTGGAGAGCCTGATGCAGAAAGCCCGACACGACAGTGCTTTTCTGTCGAGGCTGTTGTCCTTGGCAGGCCTGGACTCCCCCAGTGCTTCCGTTGCTCCACCACTGAGCACATCTTCCGCTCCTGCCAGCCTCGATCCTGTGCCCAGTCAAGTGCCGCCGCAGCCTGCTCCTGCCGTTGCTGCTGCAGTCCCCACGGTGCCCAATCCAGCTTTGACAGTGCCTCCTAAGGTCCTAAGGCTGATCCTGCCGTTGCTCCCGCAATCGCCACGGTGCCGAGTTCAGCTTTGACGATGCCTAGTCAGGCGCAATCCCTGCTGTGCCAAATCCACCATTGGCAGTGCCTCAGGCTGCTCCTGCAGCTCCCGCAATGCCCGTGGTGACAGTGCCCGAGGCTGCTCCTGCCAGTGCTATGCAGACCCTGGAAGTAGCTGTGCAGCAGGAAGATTTCAAGTGCACGAGCAAGACGCATCCTGCTGCTTGGGCAAAGATGAATCGCTTCGTGGCGAGAAACGAAGTGTGCAAGGAGCTTGGCAAAGCCTGGCAGAGCCTTGGCATGATTGATTTTACACACGCAAACCGTTGGAAAGTCCTGTGCAGTTTTGTTCTCAAGTGTCATATTTTGTTTTGTTGCTGGCTCCCTGAGGGCGGGTGGTGACACGCGACTGTCGATGTTCCAGAAATGGGTCGCCGTCAACGGAAGGGGCTTGGACCTCGAAGCAGCCGTGCAGATGAAGGTCATTCGAGAAACGGAGGTGCATTTCACTTGCAAAGAAACATGTTGCATGTTAGGAAATATGGGGCATTGGATTGTATGCTTCCGATCAGGAGGTGGATCAAGGAGTCTACGTCAGCTGGTCGGGTGTGCTGGCCCACTTCGAGCAGGACATCAACAAGAGCCTCGCCTTCGCCGCAAGGCGCCGGGCCGAACACAAGGGCACCAAGCGAGATCGCAATGACCCCACAGTGGAGAAATTCCTCTTGTGGAACGATGCGACTGTGACGGAGCGCCGCAAGACAATCGCCGTTGGATTGCATATAGGTGTGATAAGCAAAGACAACATTGTCTTGTTTCGCGATTCATAGATCATGTGTGCTTGCCAAGAGCTGAGGACGAGGTGTGTCTCGAGGTAGGCTGTAAGGTTGCCGATGTGGAGCAGCTCCTCTCGTCAATGGACTCGGACCCCTTGTTCTACAAGAGGAATGCACTGCCGGAGCGAGGAGCTCCGGACTCGACGGTCACGGAGGAGCCGTCGGAGCCGAGTCAGGGCAGTGGAACGACCAAGCCGAATAAAGCCAACCCGAAGGCCAACCAGGGCAATAAGCCAAAGCCCAAGGCGAAGGCCAAAGCCAAGTTTCAGAAGGACCGCGGCCATCGTTCATCTGTTGCTGTTTTCGTGTCTCCTGTGCCCAGTTACGTGCCCCGAATTCGGCTCGTTGCACAATGCAGGAGATGTACACCGAGCTGCCGGCCGATTGCTGTGCTGATGATGTCCAGGAGTTTGTCACGAGCTGGATGGCAGCTGTGAGTGACGCACAGGGCCAGGCTGCGATCCTGTGTTCCGAGTTTCTCGACATGGGAGCTCCGCCAAAACTTTTTTTCGCGAAAGTTTGAAAGTTTTTGTGCTAGTCTACTTGCCTCCTATATACTACTATTATTACTGCTATACTGCTAATGGTACTGCTATACTGCTACTGCTATTGCTGCTACTACTACTACTACTACTACTACTACTACTACTACTACTACTGCTACAACACTACTACTATACTATACTCCTGTATACTGCTATACTACGACTATAGTACTCTGCATGCATACAGGGTTGAAAACATCCGAGGCTTCAGGACTTGGAGAGCCAGGAAAAGCTCATGGGCTTGATCGATTCGGTGAAGTTGCAATTGGCCGATCTCCGCAAGGAAATGGGTGCCATCAACGTGGGATCCGAGGATGCATTGACTTTGGTGGCGGCCGTGTGCGACAAGGCCAAGCCGCTCGTGAACTTGTACAAGAAACACACACGTACCGCACGCTCCCTGTGCCTAGGCTGTGCATTATGCTGATTGCAAGGCCTACATAATTAGGGTTTAGTTTTTCAGATTTGCGAGCTGGTGTTTGAGTGACTTTTCGTGTGTTGTTGCATGATGCCTTTAATTTGGTGTTGTACATGTGTCGCTCGATCTGAGGATCACCGCAGAGAAACAGCAAACCATGCCGGCCCAGAAGAAGAGCAAGACCGACCTCAAGAATGAGGAAGGGAATGAGTGATTCTAGGCATCTGTAGGCCCAAGCCTCGCGATTCCAAAGGCTCCGTGGGAACCTGCTAGATATGTACCCGTGTACACTATATAGGGGCAGTATATACCCATAATATGCATGCAGCAACGGCTCTGCATGGATGAACATGGAGCCCTGGGATCAGGGGCACGCAGCTTGTCTTTGATTTGAGTTTCATGCTGCACGCGGGATTCTTCCATGTGTGGTCGAAGAAAGTCCGGATGGCATTGCAGAGTCACATGTCCCAGATGTGCGAGTGCATGCACAATGCAGCGGAATTCTGGTTGCATGTGTTTCTTCTGCAGACATGCATGTAGGGCTTCGATTTCGGTTTGTGTGGAACCCCATGCAACCCATGTAGACCGACGCCCGTGGAGTTTACAACACCTGCCAAGAAAGTCTAACGAATCAATAGCCGTTAACCCGTGCAGCTCAAACCCGACCAAGTATTCGTTAGTCAACCCTGCTACATGTGTGTGACAACTGCTGTGCAAGTGCTTGGTGGGCATGGCTGGTCACTCCCGTCTGACAATGATCAGTGCACCATCTATGTGCATATGGATCCCCGTCGTGTGCGGTCATGCTGAAGAGAGCATCGGCATTGGCCAAAAAATCGCGGCAGAACCTTGCTGTGGGGAATGGCCGAACTCCTGGCGGCCTGAATCTGCGAGAGTCGCCGTTGATGCGGTGGGCCGCCGCGAGAGTGGGGACTGGAGCACCAGCCTCGTATTTCCGGGAGGTTGCTCGAGCTGCTGCAGACGAAATCGATGCCAACAAGGGCCAACTCAGTGCTAGTCACGTGGCCTTGCATGATAGTTTCTCGTGTCCCTGTTTGGAATTCATTCCCGAGTACTCTTTGAACCCAGGTTCTCGGTGGGCTTCTCGCTCGTGCAAGAACAAGAATCATGCTGAAAATTTGGTTCACAATGCCATGCGGCGATCGGATGGGGTGCACGGTTCAGCATTATGCACTATTCATGCCGGCATGTGTGATAGTCGCCTTGGCTCATGCATATCATGCTGTGATCTCACCGAGGTTCCTGTGAAATGCACGATCACCCACGTGGACTTGCCCATATCACTACTGCGGCCACAAAAGAGGCCTCGGGAGGACGTCGGCAATGACACTGCCGACGCTGAGAATGCGAATCGTGGCCGTGGCCGGGGCCGTGGCCGTGGACGCTGTCGTCGACTGGGCCGTGGCCGTGCCAAAAAGAAGAAGAAGGGGCATGTTTTGAGAACAATGGTTTACAAAAAATGGCCAGTTTTCCTGCCACACCACATGGCGCATGCTCTGATGAAGGGAGGAGCGGCCCCGAAAATGATGCCCCATGTTTGCAAATCATGTGATGTTGCAATGCCTTGCATGTTGTTGCCATTAGTACGAGTGCCCTGATTTTAGGCAGAACGGCATGAATTGGGTGCAGTTCTGGAAGCATGCTTCATGCGAAATGTGGGGGCGGTCACTCAGCAGCATTTCATTGTGCAAGCATTGCATGAGAAAGGAAACGTGTTTTGCACACGTCCCGTGTATGCAGGTCCCACCCTGTGCAAGCCTTCACGGAGGACCAGAAGGCCAAAGCTCACGCGATCGCTGTGCATGGGGACGAGGGGCAGGGAAAGAAACAACGCTCCGTCCTCGTGCTCAGCTGGAGCTGTCTGGGCATTCGTGGAAAGAATGTCCTCCATTACAAGCTACCTTTTGCAGATGCTTGGTTGAATTTACATGTGCATGCTTGATACAGCACTGCTGAAGACTTGTGCATGACCTCTCGAAAAGCATAGCTAGGTGATTCGGTCTGCCCACTTTGCATACGACAATAACGGCAAGAACCTCACGCTGGAGAGCCTCCAGAGAGCTTTTGCGAATTCTCTTCGTAAATGCAGCGATCCGGCAGCGACTTCGTTGCCAAACGGCACAACACTTCAGTACTGCTGCGGCCGAGGAGATTGGAAATGGAAAGCGGAGTGGCTGCAGGAACTTCATGATTATACCAACCTCAGAACGAACCCTACCACGGGACGAACCTTCTGCCGTCGCTGTCGCTGCACGAGCGACGTGGAGTGCCGGCACTGGCTGGATGCGAAAAACTTGAGCTGGTACGAACCAGCACTTGTGCAACAGCATCTGGATGCTTCGATGCCGAGCACGCTTCCTCTCCGAAGCATTCCAGGCTACCATGCCGACATGGAGCAGGCCGATACGCTCCACAATCTGTGGCTGGGGCCGGCGAAAGACACATTGGGATCCGTCTTGATGGACGTAGTGGAATTCCACCCCGAATTTCGCGACCTCCCCTGGGAAGAGGGGCTGCAAGCCTTATGCTCGCGAATGCACGATTGGTTTTCAGAGAATAACTTGGATCGTTCATGCATAGACGAACTCAGCCACTCGGATTTGTTATGTTTTTTTGGAATATACAGAGAAACGCATTGCAGTTAACTGTTGGCCGCCCCTGTGCCCAAAAGGCTTGCAGAAGCTCTCAGTGGATGCCCTGCGATACGACTTTCCGCTGGGTTTTTCAAAAGGCTGGAGCAACCGGGTTGGACTGGCTTTCGCTGCCGCCTTTCTTCAGGAGCTTAGATTGCAATATATATCAAGAACAATTCCAGGTCTTGACTGAAAGCTTCAAAACCAGTGGACCCATGCAGCTGAGGATACACAGGTGGAAGAGCTTAAAGTACCTGCGACGTGTGCCTGGGCCGTGACGCAAGTGGGCATCACGATGGACAAAGCAGGGCTCTTTTTCAACGAGACCGAAGCATCACAGATGGTTGAGTGTGGCCTTTGCTATGTACGTGCCCACATTTTTCTGGCGAGAGCAGCCCTGCTAAGTGCCAGGGCAAGGTACAAAGTGCGGCCAAGGCTCCATTCATTTCTATGCGAAGTCATCCTCAAAATACACGGCGGCAGCCGCCTTAATCCTTTGCTGACCTCTTGTTGGAGCGACGAGAGCTGGATCGGCAAAGTTTGCGCGATAGGGAAATCCCAGGCGGTTCACCCTAGTACACTCGGCCTCAGACTACTGCAGAGGCTCGAGATGCAGCTGAATGCACACTTAGCCCGGGAGTGAAAAAAGAGTGGATCCCATTGCAATGCATTGCAGTTCCGAGGAGATGTTTGCAAATGCTCCATTCCTCCATTCCTTTCTTCTCTCCTCGATCGGTCTCCTTCCCAGGAAAACACAAAAACTTATACTGCTCCTGTACGTATTATATTCTTCTCTCGTCGATCGGTCTCCTTCTCACGTGCATTCGATCTCATATATATATATATATATATATATATATATATATACAGAAAATATTTGATACATGCATGCCTAACCCTATAAGTTATAACCATATATACCCCTAAACCCTAAACCTAAGCAGAGAGAGAGAGGGAACGACCGATTTTGGCTCGATTGCATGTGCTGCTGGATTTCTCCATGGCCGGTTGTCACCAGTTATATATGGCAGGATCCAATTTTATGTGTCGATGCTTAAAGATTCCATGGCCTTATGTCTGTTTGGCTCGCCCCCCAGATTATATATCTTTGGCAGACGCAGTTTAAGGCCGTCATGTATACATTGGGATCATGGCATGCCTGTCGTTGGTAGCGGAGCCCACACGGTTAACAACCTTTTACCATGTTTAAGGACTAGGTTTTGATCGTTTGGTTTTGCGAGATCACCCATGTCAAAGCCGTTACGGCTGTCTTTCTGAAGTGACCCCAAGAAACAGTTCCCGGGAACAATTGACGTCATTTTAGAAAACTAGTTGGCCTTGTTCCCGGCAAAAATTGTTCCCAGGCGCAAATTCCAACCGGGAACTGTCCTCCAGGTATGTGGCTAACAGGCTCTATCTATAGATCCGGCCGCAACGTGCTGGCAAGGAACGGGACCGTCGCCTTCGGTCCCTTCTCCGAGGTACTGGTCCAGGTCGAACCCCTTAAGCTGACCAGTCATCCCGACCAAGTCCTTGGTCCGGGCAGCCAGGAGCTCGTCCCTGCCCTTCGGGTTCCTGGAAAAAGAGTCTCCCAGTGTCGCACTGCGACCACTGAGACTCCTGATCTCAGAACCATCCATTAAGATCTCCGCAACCCATCGAACCAGTTTCTGGTCGGACCCAATATCAGAGGACTGCGCCCTCGTAAGATTGGCATGGTCCGTCCAGCACAGGGTTCGGATGGTCCCGAAAACCTTCCTGGTTGCTCGCTTGACCTCGAGCTGTGCGAAGGCTTCCTGAATAAGCGGCGGCCAATTCTGCTGTGCAGGGGTCAAGCTTTTCGAGTGCGTCATAAGCACCTTGATCTTCGAGAGATCCCTGCTCATTTGCACCACTGAACCCCCTACCGCAATGCCGCTGGCGTCCGCTATCTGCTCAAGCGGACAGGAGCCGTCAGCCGCTGACGCCTCATCGAAGGCCGCCAGGCTGATGTGGTGGCTCATCATCTTCTTGATGGCCTTGAAGGCCTTGCAGCCAGCAGTGGTGCCTGATCCCAGGCCACCTTTCTGCCATTGGCCCAAAACCTTAGCAGCATGGCCATATTCCGCTGGCAGATAGCCCCGAAGCCAGTTCGCACACCCGAGGAATTGCTGGATGTGGAGCTTTTCCTTAAGCGGCGGGAAATCCACTACCGCCTGGCACCGCTCCTCGTCGGGCGCTCCCGTGCCGCCCGATCCGGTGCCCGAGGAGCTTACCCTCTGACACGCAGATCTCAGCCTTGGCGACACCAAAAGAGAACCCGAAAAGGATGCTCTTGTCAAGGAAAGCTTCCACAGCGAGACCAGATGATCGAGGAGGTGCGGGCAAGCGCTCCTGTGCCTTGCACCCATATCCTCCCGGAGCTTATCGTAATAATAGTCCGAGGGAGGTTCCTCGATCATCTTTTCGATGTCGGCCGATTCCACTATGTGGTACACCGGCTCATTCCTAGTGTCCACTCTGGAACCACTAGTGACGTCTCGGCCATGGCTTCCTCCGAGCCCTCTCGCGGCGGAACCCGCATCCCATCCTGCCCAGCGCGGCCCCGTCTTGGTTCTGAAGACCGCGAGGTTGGACGTGACGGGCACAGCTGACCAGTCGACAGACTCGGGCCAAAGCCTAAGGTCCCGGGTCTGCCACAACCGCCACGGGCCGTGAAGACTTCAAGAGGCAAGTCTCGTAAGGAAGCCTTTCGATGTCCGGCCGATTCTCCCTCCTGGGGTCTGCCGCTCCAGAGGCCAGCCATTCCACCCTTCGTCTGCCACCACTGGCCCTCCGTGCGGATGGAGGAGAGGAAGGAGACGGCTTCCGGATCCGTAACCACGGACTCCGTGGCCCAAGGGTGTCCCAAGACCGTGCTTACGGCGGCGAGGGCGAAGATCGCCCCGACCCTCAGACCCTTTCGCCAACCCCTGCTGTGCGAGCACGCGCCGCAGCCCTGCAGGCCACAGACGGCGGTTCTTTGTGTGGACCCGCACGCAAAGCAACCAGGGAGGGCCGAGTCTTCGGCAGTGCCTACTCCGCAGTTCCCACACGGGTCACCGCTCGCGTCCGTGAAGAGGGTCTCGACACCTCCGCACTCACACGCGGTGTGCGCGAGCTCGGTCCGAACCTCGCCAACGACAGCGCCGGAGAGACAGTCGTGTCCTCTTCGGCTACCAGTAAGATCGAACCTTCCTCGGCTCCGGTGGGCCACAGCCCGGGCACTGCTTCGCAGTTAGAGGACTCCACGGGGAGGACAGCCTCCGAAAGGGAGCCATCCTGGCCTCCACTGCCTTCCCTCTTTACAGGTGCGACGACCCCGTCTCCGGCCAAGAGTTCCAGCGGGCTATCCCCGCTGTACCAGGTCCCTGCCTCCGGTACCCGGCTCAAAGCACAGAGCACCGTCGAGGCTAGAGAGCCTGGACTGGAAGGCGTAGGCCCGGTCCTTCCGCGACCTACTGTAGTCCTCTTTCCAGGGAGTGGCAGTCAGGAAGAGGCTTGAAACCCAAGCCCTGCCGCCCCGAGCAATCCAAGGCGCGGCCCCCAAGGATGAGGCCATGCCAATCCGAGGTACCTTTCGCGGCTATCTTACAGCGCACGAAAATCTCTGGACCCTCGCTGCAGTTGTCCGGGGAGAGTCCCTCAAGGAAACGGACTCTCAGCACGACGGCCCCTTTCAAGGGCACCGGCTTCCCTGCAGCGATCCCATGGACGAACTTCGGGTGGACCCAGCGCTCGAATTTCACGACAGGAAACCTCCGGTCCTCCGTGCCGACCCCCAAGGCAGCAGCCCTGTTGAGGATCCCACAGAGGAGTTCCTCCGTGATGTGGTTCGAGCCTGCACACCCGTCCAGCATGCATTCCACCATGCCGTCCACAACCTGCACGACCGTCCGGTACTGGTAACCTCCGACCTCGTTCTCACAGAGGTGCCACCAGTCCTGAGGAAGCTCGTCTACCGAGCTGAACTTCGACGACGAGCTCTTGGCAAGCGGGAAAGCGGAGGAGTTCGCTGCAACAACCGTGCCAGCGCTCCCAATCTGGATGGAGAGCGTAGCAAAAGGATTCACCATCCCGGCGCCACTCGGGGCCGCCCAGTTTGAAGGCAACGCGGCTCCGCCAGTGGCGGGAAGCGAATGGACCATGTCGCAGTCCGCTCCCTTACGGCACGAGCCGTTCTTCTTGAAGAAGGGGCAGTCGTCCCTGGCGGCTTCGCGCCCGCCTTGGACTTCGCCTTGGGCTTGGCCTTAGCCTTGCCTTTGGGCTGCCCTCCGGGTCCACCCTTGCCCTTGCCCTTGCCCTTCCCAGGCGTCGTCGCCAGGGTGGACGCGTCTCGCTCCTTCTTGGCCGCGAGGGCCTTTTTACGGAGCTCCTTGTCGTGCGAGTAAGGGCACGCGTCCCCCTTTGGGCAGTTCCCGTGGTCGCGGAAATGGAAACTGATAGGCTTACCCTTTCCATTTCCCTTTGGACCCGCGGCAAGCGTGGAAGAGGCGGCCGCCTTAGCCGCGGCCTTAGAAAAGCCTTGAGCTCAGTCCTCAGCTTCTCGACCTCCTTCCGCGCGGCGGACAGGGCTGGGTCTTCCGTCGAACCTGCATAAACGCTATTAGCCGTCACCCGATGCGCAGCCTCACGCTGTTCATATTCCAGGACGACCTTATGCGCTTCTTCCCAGGTCGAAGGGCCTCGTATAGCCCTGCGGATGCGCCGTCACTAGGCCACAACCGCTTATCACCGCGGATCTCCTTTTGGAGGTGTGGTGGCATCTTTCGCAAGTAGCTCAGAAAGAGCTCTCTCGCTGTCTTGCCAAGCCCCACACTCTCCAACTCCGCGATGGAGGCTTCGAACAGGGGTTCGAACTGGTGCCCTGTAAGCCTGCCTTTCGTGAGGGCGACGTGCTCCGCGTCCACCCTCATCTCTTTCTCCTCTCGGCTTTCGCCGAAGACGAGATGCCGCTGCTTGATCCTTTCGTAAACCGCTTGAGGATCATCGGTAACTTCTCCCGTTCTCGAGGCAGCCTTATACACATTCGAAAAGGTCTTAAGCCTCGAGCCGCGGCAGCGAGCGCGAAGGGCGATGAGCTTCTCCCGGAAGTTCATCCCCTTGCAGTTGTTAGCAAGGCCACAGACGTCTTCGAACTCTTCGTAAAACTGGACGACGTCCCGAACATCGGAGCGGTCGTCCGTGAGCGAAGGCCATTGGAGGTCCGTCTTCACCGTAGTGATAGACGTCTGACCCCCACGAGACGCCAAGGCTTCCTTGAGCGCCTCCGTCTGGTCTCCGGCGCTGGCGGAAGGAGGCTCGCCGGGCTTGTCCTTCTTAAGCCCTTCGAGCTCTATCTCCAGAGCCGCAAGGCGGGACTTAAGGGGTGATTCCCCCGCCAGGGCCGGAACGGAGGAAGGCGTACTCCAAACCTTATCTGGATCGCCGCTGCTCTTGCCTCCCAGGGCCAAGATCAGCTCCCCGAGGCACGAGATCTCCTTTTCCATATCCTCTCGGTCCTCCGACCCAACAGAAGCCGCAGCCACGGTGAACCTGGTGCGCAGAGCTCGCACCATCCTGGCAGGGTGCCAATCGCCTCCCATCTTGCCGTACTCCTCGGCGAGGATGGTGGCCTTGGTGGTGATCTTCTCAAGATCCTCCACCGTGACCTCTGCCTGGTGCGCCTGCAAGGCCACAACAAGCCTCGAAACCCGCGTCAGGTAATCCGCGACCGGTTCCTGGTCGGGGCGGTAAAGCTCCCGCAGATCCGACTGCAGGGACTCTGCCGTAACGGGACCACCCGTCCCGGCAGACGAGGGAGGCCCGGAACGAGCCGGGCCGCCGGCCACCGGCGAGAGAGCAAGCGCCTCAACACGGCGCGCCGTCTCAGCCACGGCTGCTGGCGCGGCGGCAGGACGCGGAGCCAGTACCCCGGCCTCCGGCAGAAGCTCTTCAGAGCTTCCAGAGCACCCACGCCCGCTTCAGGGGCCGGAACTTCCTCATCTTCCTCTTCTTCTTCTTCCTCTTCCTCCTCGGCATCAAAGTTGTCGTGGAGGAATTCCATCGTCTCCTTCCACAAACGCTGTTCATCTGCAAGCGTCGTGGATCGACCGTCCTTCTTCTTGGTGGGACGGGACCCCGTTTCCTTACGCCAACAACGGAGCCAGTACATGAAGGTCATCTTCTCCGGGTACTCCACTGACCCGTCCTCGATGCACCTCAGCAACGTGGCCCCTTCCGGCTGACCAGCGACCTCAGCGCTCATGGTCGCCTAGCGAAAGGGGGAAGAGCCCCGTGCCCAGGGCCACGGCCTCAAGGCGCACGGCAAGCGCGCCTTCAAGGCCACGGTAAAGGTTGCGGCGCAGCAGCCGCCTGGGTGGCCGTTTCCCAGAACAGCCCCCAATTGTAAAGAACGGAACCCAAAGGGGCAGCACGCACCCTTGTTTTCCGTCAAACACAAGTTCAACGACCGTGACAGGTCGAACGTCCGCCCAGGACGGGCTGCGCGCAATTGCGTCGCGGCAACGAAAAGCTACAACGACACACTGCCGCGCTCACTTGAGCCAAAAATGTTATGAATACGAATTACAGAAGCATGCATAAAAGCATACAGCACTCACAGCCAGCCCGCAGACTATGTACAGTTACATACTACTACTACTACTACGACGACTACTACTACTACTACTACTACTACTACGTACTACTACTTACTACTACTACTACTACTACTACTACTACTACTACTACTACTACTACTACTACTACTACTACTACTACTACTACTACTACTACTACTACTACTCCTTACTACTACTAGCACTGCTACTACTACCACTGCTACGACTACTGCTGCTACTACTACTACTACTACTACGCATGCGGCAAATACGGAGAACGCAGGAGCCAAGGGCCGAAACAAAACAAGGCCAAGAAAAAAAAGGCAAAGGAAAATTCTCCACCCCATGTAAGACATCGAAGAGAGGCACCCCTATAAGATTGCACCCAAAAACATTACCGGGTCAGACCTATAGGCTGCGTTCCTCCTCTGAACTTACAGGGCTTGAGCTACGGTGAGCAAGTCCACGGCTGAGATTCGGAGGGATTGGATTTAGAGGCTGAACAGTGGGAGGTATGAAACTCCCAATAACGATTTGCAACCCGGGATGAATATGGAAGATCAAGCCCCTACCCGCTATAAGTGACCAAAGGGAGGATAATCAAAATCGTGATAAGGTACTTACATATATATATATATGTAAATATATATATATATATATATATATATATATATACATACAGAACTTTACGAAGTGTGTATACACATACAGTGTTCATCCCCTAGACTTCTAAGTCAGTCTAGTATAGTGGAATGGTAAGTCACCACATACAACTACAAGCCTTGCACTGCAGCTCGGATGCATGGCAACTTCGGGACCCATTATTAGTAGTTTATATTCGACATACTTGGAGGTTCATGGGTAGTTATAACTAGGGTTATAAGTCCCCTATAATACAGGTTATAACCATGGTTGCCCTACTTACAAGCCCGCTTATAACCACCCATGAACCTCCAAGTATATTACTCTTGATTTTATCCATGCAATGGCAAAACCAGAGACCTGGAAGGTGCCCAGCTCATGTAACATCGGATAGGTCTTTCAGGTGTATATTGTGTATAGGGCTATAAAGATTTGCGGCTTCTATTTAGGGATTCGGCGGACCTATACACATGGAGCTCCGAGATTCTCTGAAACCCAAGCCTACTTGGAGGTTCCTGGGTAGTTACAAGTATAGGGTTATAAGTCCCCCAAATATGAGTTATAAGTATAGTTACCCTATTATAACCCCACTTATAACTGCCCATGAACCTCCAAGTATGACAACAATGCAAAAGCCTTCGACAAATTTTCCGGAATGGTCGCATGAGGCTGAAGGGTATAAGTAGATGCACACCCCGATGAACAAACAACCTAGTGTTATCCCAGACACCATGATCCGCCCTCAAAATTCAGGTGTGCAAGCAAGGCCGGCTCTTGCTGCTCGAACGGCCCGGCTGCAGAGATCCTGCGAGACAGGTGCAGGGTGACTTAAGGTTTAGGGTTTGGGGTTTGGGCTGTAGGTTTTAGGGTGTACACGGTTTAGGGTTCGTAGCGAGTCCTCCAGGGCCACACATGTAGAGCAAGCCAGTCTCCACCTGCGTGCGGGGATGCTGCTGCTCACACATTTGACTTGCAAAGTTGCACTGGCACTAAACTTTCGAAGCGCAAACGACGGCATGCCCGGTATGCGCAGACGCTCAGACATGTGCAATGCGTGGCAAATAGTCAATCGAGCTAAGATTTCGCCAGACCCCAAAGCGAGCATGGCTGCCGGCAGACAAGTGCATGATGCAACGTCAAACACCGCTCACAAAACTTGTACAGGGCTGTATAGGAGTATATCATACTCAGCACTCACCACCGTGGCCTATCCATGCTCATGGATTGCCAACAATGACTTTCATTGTAGGCAGTCTGTCCCCATCCATATACAAAACTCAGCAGGCCACATCAGGCCCTTTTGATCACATCTCTCAGTCAACGATGTCGTTCTGGCTCGGCACGTACCCAGCTCGCTTCTTGGCCTGCTCCCACACTTCGGCGGGGCAGCTCCTTTTGTAGCTCACTTGCCCTCCGGCTCCAGCTGCGCCGACTCCCACCTTTTTGATGTAGAAGGCACCATGTCTCAGTAGCACTTCGATCGAGGCCGAGCCGGCCCGAAGGGTGCAGCTGTGCTTTCCGAGGTTCGGCCGATTCTGCGGCCAGGCTTCCTTAGGAAGCTTGCTGAGGTCGTAAACCCCCTTGAACTTGCCATCGGGACAGTCGCCCAACATCTCCTCTTTCTTCTCATCTGCGGGCTCACACTCGGCCTTGGACTTCTTGGCCTTGGCTGCCTTGGCTGCCTTGGCCAACTTCTTCGAACGGATCCGCTTGTTGCCCCTGCGTCGGAAGGATGCCTTCGTAGCCGGCTTCTTGTTCTTCTTGAGCTTGCCGGGTTTGGCTTCCTTGGGCTCGTCATCCTTCGCAGTTTTGGCCTTATGGAAGCAGGACGACAAAAGATATGAGGCAAAACGTTTTTGCTACGTCACATGAGAAACATCCCATCTTCCAGAAATACGGCACACCTATCCGAGAAAGCCTTTGGCAGTCTGCATCGGAACTGGGGATGGCGTGACCGACATCTCGCCACTCTTCATCCAGGCCCGACCCTTGCAAGGAGGTGTCTTCATCGTTGCCTTACCTGCAGGCTTCATGGCACGGGTCTGACCAAGTTGCAAGGTGCTGGCATTGGAATCGGTGTCGCTCATCATCTCCTCCAGATCATAGCTGTCAGGCTCCGAAGGATTGTAGTCAAAGTCCTCGCCACTGCCGGCAGCCCCGTCCAATTCATCTTCCAAGGATCTGTTCATGGGGGGCTTGCTGCTATCCTCAGCCTGTGGTGGCTCGCTGCCCTCGCTGGTGTCGGTCGCCACAATCTTCAAGGATCTCGAAACCTCGGCCACGGCGCTGGGTGGCTCGCTGCCCTCGCTGCTGTCGGTCGTCGCCATCTTCAAGGATCTGGAAGCCTCGGCCGTGGTGCTGGGTAGCTCGCTGCCCTCGCTGGTGTCGGTCGTCGCAATCTTCAAGGATCTGGAAACCTCGGTCGTGGCGTTGGGTGGCTCGCTGCTCTCGCTGGTGTCGGTCGTCGTAAGCTTCAACGATCTCGAAACCTCGGCCGTGTGGCTGGGTGGCTCACTGCCCTCGCTGCTGTTAGTCGTCGTAGGCTTCAAGGATCTCGAAACCTGTTCCTCAGCGATGGGTGCCTCGCTGCCCTCGCGAAGCTCAGCCTCCAAAGATCTCGAAATCTCGTTGTAAGGCTCGGTGGCATCACTGCTGCTCGCATTCAAACTTCTCGGGCGGGCATCCGAAGCCGCCTCTCCACCTTCTGAATCGCAGGCGTCAGAGGTCTCCGCCTCCTCTTCCTCCTCTCCGCCATCGACGGCAGCGTCGTCGCTGTCCTCATCATCCTGCAATGTGCAACTACTGAGAAACCCTTTGTGGATGATTAAACATATTAGTTTGATTATGTATCAAAGAGCATTACTCGACATGCCAACGTTATCTTGCACGTGGAGAACTTATGAGGTTTACGGACTCCGTGTATAGGGTTTCTACAGATTTAGGTTTGGCGGTTTATATAGTGTTAAGCTGCATATAACCTGTCTGCAAAGGGCTTTAGGGTTTTAGGCTACGGCTAAGGCTTCACAGGGGTTTTGATCTGCCGTGAACATTAGAATCAGCAGGCCTCCTCGTTTGCAGGCAGCAAGAAGTTCTTCAACTCTTGGATTTTCGGATCCGTAGACGTCTTGCCTAACACGACAAGAAATCATAGCGCACGACAACGACAGCACACATCATTCATGCTTCGTTAAGAAAGACAAGGTGCAATTACGGTACAAGCCCCTCAGCGCACCCATAAGCCTCTTCAGGCGCTTGGCGTCCCGCGCCGCTGCCACTACTTTGGTATCCCCGTCGCCGGGGATGATGAGCTTCTTCTTGAAGAGGCGGTCCAAGTGCAAGAGTACGTCTGTAAGAAGAAAGCCGAAGGCACCTTATTTTTCAATACTTGCTCCACACATGCGTTCCAATCCCAGTAGGACTAGAATCAAAGACAGGACACCTTTCTCGGGTACTCCATGCAGATAGGACGGAGCCAAACGTAGTTGGCCGAGACTTCCTTCGCACAAGAGTGTGAGTATACAAAGGCCCACAAATCTAACGTACTGAATTTAGGACCCGTCCTGCGCAGTCGGCTTGCTGATGTCAGACGACAGTTTGACGAGCCTGGTGCCGGGTTTCAGCGTCTTATCCTGGATCAGATCTACAGCTCGCTCGGGCATCTCGTCGAACATACCCTGCGCCACCCTTTCCTTGGTAGATACCCAACACCTAAATGTAAGAAGCTTGGCAGCATGCGTGCGTGTAAGATAAAATTGCAAGCCAGGTACGACTTCTTCAAAACCCCAGGAAACCTTACCGGGCCCCCAGCTTGCATGAGATACGACTTCACGGAAGTCCACCCGCACACGTGCTCACACAGGAATGCAGACATGGCACGCACAGAGCGAAACGTCCTCTTGATTTCCTCGATTTCGAACTTGCTGTCTCCCAGCAAGTTAGAGTACAGGTGTGTGAAGGACAGGTCGCGATCATCTGCTTGTCACGGCATGCTGAGCTACGGCACACAGGTCGCAAAACAAAAGCTAGACTGAGTAAAGCAAAATGCCTGCGAGTCCCGAGGTATCCGAACGATGCAATCCTGTGCTCACTTGTGATAGCAGACAGCATGCAGAGCTGCAGGTCACCCAGCCTTTTCCACGTGACACACCGGCAGCATGTAAGTTGCATGTGCATGCTGTGCATGCTTAATTATGCGGAGCACTGCAATCGTAGATGTATGAACAGAGACATT
This sequence comes from Symbiodinium sp. CCMP2592, assembly GCA_905221615.1. Taxonomy (NCBI): domain Eukaryota; class Dinophyceae; order Suessiales; family Symbiodiniaceae; genus Symbiodinium; species Symbiodinium sp. CCMP2592. The sequence continues at coordinate 173,090 of CAJNDT010005512.1, read as the reverse complement.
TGCTTACTTGAGTATACTGCTGCGAAGTGCTTCATGAATACGTATGGACCCTAAAGCCTCCTTGCAAACAGGCTTGGAGCATGCAGACCATGATCGCGCTCACAGCAGAGCCTTGAGAGTTTGGGAGTTCGTGCGGTTTCCAAGTTCGGGTTGTGCGAGTATAGGGCTTTAGTTCGATTTTGTGGAAGGGGGTTCGATCCCCGAAAGTTCCGAATACCCAACCTTATAAATTAGAAGCTGCCCCCACCCTGTAATAGTGACTATAAGGATTATATAGTAGGGCCCTATTATAGTCCTATTATACCACTATTACAGGGTGGGGTCACCTTCTAACTTATAAATCCTAAACCCGCAACTAACTTATATATCTATATTCTGCATTGTACATGCAACCCACAATCTTCGAGCAACACAGCTCTGCAGTGGGACTCCCCTTCTATACTCCTGCACCTTTTCTTAGATCAAAGAGGATCAAAAGCCGAAGACCCAAACATCCCAAACCCGAAAGCCCTAAATCTTGAAGTGATCTGGGTTCATTGCACCTGAGTGCATGCAGGCTGGCTTTGCCTATTTGGGTTTGGGGTCTCAGCTTCAGGCTGTAACTGGAGAAAGAAATTAGCTTGGAATGCGCATGGGCACATAGTTATATATAAATACATTTGAAAATAGATAAATAATGCAGGGCGTTTATTATTTACTTGAAGACGAGTAGGTCGACTACGTGGCCTCAAGGTTCACAGAGCTGGGGCCTCAAGGGCTTGTGTTATGATGGTCCCCCCTGCAACTCGAACCTCGGAAAACTGACGATGCCTGAAGTCTTCGTTAAAGAGTCTATAGGCTACGAACCGCAGAAATCCTACGCAAGACAAAACTCGGAAGACTGCCCCCTCAAGTCAAGCCTGCGTGACAACTTAAAGTAGGAATCGCTCACCGCTCAGGTAAGACGAGCAGGACGACGGCCACGGTGACGACAATGCGACGACGACGATCCGACGACGACGACGAAACGACCCCGTCGTGCCTTAGCGGCTCGAGTGCGCTAAGTTGGGCGGCTGAGCCCAATTGGCACAGTCATAGGCACGTGGTTAACTCCGAATGCGATGGAACGATGGGGATGGGATTCAGTCGCTGGGGCAGTGTCCCCCGTCATTGCCGCCTTTCAGTGCCTCGGCCAAGAAGGCCACTGGACGGCTATCCCGCTCTCGAGGAAGATAGAGGTCAAGGAAGGGGAGCTTAGCAGAACTTTAGCCTTCTTCGGGTCCGTTACCAAGCTTCCTCGTGTGGTCGTGGAGCTGTAATTTTCGCACAGACCATTCTGCGTCGCCGGGTGAAAGTTTCTACGACAGGCCGTTTCCCCCCTCAGCCTCGGTTCGTTGCCGGTATTGCTGAATAGGGACGACCCGGTGGTTCGCAGGGCAGAGCTTGCGTTGGCGGCCAGGGATGGAGTGTGCGAATTCGGAGTAACTCCGGCTCTTCGCACGGCTTGGCACGAGGCTCAACGCAGAGACCCGTCTCTGGCGTCTTCTGTCAAGAAGCCTGAGTCCCCTTTCAAGCTCGGTTCCGACGGAGTCTTGGAAAGGGAGGTGACCATCAAGACGGGCCAGACGGTGGTAGTTCCTGTGGTCCCGAATGGGATAGCTGGGCCCAATGGCGTTACGTGGAGGAAGTCGTGTTATATGACACCTACCGGCTGCTGGAACGCGCGGTCTGGTGGCCAGGCATGGAGTCAGACGTGAAGCTCTGGGTCTCGAAGTGCCTTGCCTGCATCAAAGGAAGAGCCAGGGCGACCAAGGTCGAGGCTAAGCCGGTGAAGTGCCTTGCAGAGGCCTGCTGGCAAGAGGTCTCTGTGGATTGTGAAGGCCCGAACCGGGAGGACCGAGACGGCTACCGGCATAGCATCACCCATTTCGACTGTCCCAGTCATGCGGTGCTGTTGGAGCCGATGAAGAGCCTGACGCGCACTGACGTCCGCAGGGCGTTCTTGCGATGTGTGCTCAGGTCCCGGACCTTGCCTCGGCTCGTTCGGTCCGATCGTGGGACTGAGTTCAAGAACGCCATGATGTTGGGGTTGTGCTCCATGCTTGGGACAACCCAACAATTCAGTATGGCCCTTAGGCCATGCGAAATGGGTTCTAATGAGAGGGTTCACCAGGAGGTTCAAAAGGTCCTGGGTGACCTTATCCGGCATATCGGCGTGTCTATGGAGAACTGGAGCGAATGGCTCATGGTCGCCGAGTGGCTACACCCCCAGGGACTTGGAACGGTCCTGGAGCCTTGCGTTGCCGCTGGAAAAGGATGTTCTTCGCAAGGCCCTCCAGTTTGAGCCCATTACGGACTGGGCCCGTTCCCAGTTTAAGCAGTTCTCGGAGTTGGCGGCCGCAGTGCGGCGCCACTGGGACGCGAGTAGCGAAGTTCGTGCCCGGTTGGCGAACCGATCGCGCCGGCAAGCAGGGCAAGAAAGGTGGTGCTGTAAAGGGTCCTTGCTTTGTGTGTGGTCGCACGGGTCACCGAGCAGCTGAGTGCAGAGATCGCCGCGTGAACCAAGTCGAAGATGATAATGCCTCTGTGAGCACTAGGGCTTCCTCAAGTACTACCCGAACGGCATCCTCAACAACAGCACCCTCAACAACAACCTCCTCCCAGCCAAGGTTTGCCGCATGGAGTTGGACACGCTGCCGCTGATCGAGGAGCTTCCGGACGATGATGGTGACAACACTGGGGCTTGGCATAGCACTGCTTTGGTTTCGGAGTTTGACTTTTACGAGGGTGAAGAAGCTTGGGATGAGTATGGCTGGTGGGATGAGTCCGAAATTCCTGCTGAAGCCTATGAGTACATCAGGGCAGTCAGTGCGTGTGATGGTTGGTACAGTGACTCTAGCGCTGAGTTTGAAGCGGTAGACTGTGCAAGCATTGAGTGCTTTGAGCTAGAGTGCGAGCTCCCTTCCACCAGCACGCTTTGCTTCGAACTTGATCGTGACAGCAGTGGAGATGAGTTTTTCCAAGAGTGCAGTTCTGAATGCGACTGTGAAGTTCGTGCGGTGAGCTGCCCTACAGACCCTTCCGAGCCCTGTGAAGTCATCTTGGATTCAGGTGCTGATGTCACGGTGCTCCCGGCGCATCTCTTCAGTACCGTCGGTGTTGCCGAGAAGCAGACCACCCGGCTCTTGGATGCCCAAGGCACGCCGATCCCGCAGATGTCGCAGAGAGCCAATGTTTCTTTCGTGGTGCAAGGGCTTGATGGTCGGGAGATTGTGTTTCGAGATCGAGCTGTGCTAGCAAATGTGAGGCAGCCGTTGTTATGCGCCGGTAAGCTGTTTCGTGGTGGCTGGTATCCGAAAGCTAGTGCTACAGATGACGGCATCATGGTGATGTGCAAGGGCGAGCAAGAGTTTCCCCTCCACTTTGCCCGAAACTCTGTTGCGGCCACCATGCGCATCCTGAGGACCGAAGAAGCCTGTGTTCGCATGGTGATTGAGGTGAGCGATGAGTTCCTAGCGGGACTGAAACGGCAAGGCTGGCAAGTGACTTCGGGATCTATGCCCACACACGTGCAGTGGAACTCGACAGTGACTGCAGACCCCAGCCAGCTTTATGATCCCGAGATCCTGCCTCTTCGTACGACTTTGGTGCACAAAGGGGAGAACAAGTTTGAGATTTTTGAGTGCGGTGAGAATTGGGAGTTGAAGCCTGTGGTGGATATAGGGTGCCAGCCGACTAGGATCGTGACCTTATTGACTCGGAACGCCTTGGCTGCCACTGACCTGGGAAAAGTTGTCGTGGACCCTCAATCACCTCTGGTTCCCAGGTTGCCGGCTGCGTCTCAAGAAGGAGCTGCCGAACCTGAAGAAGCAGATGATGGAGTTCAACAGCCAGGCGCGCCCGTGGCCGGACCGGAGATGCAGGAAGTTCCTTTGGAAGGCGAGGTAGTGAAGGTTGGTGACAAGGAGTTTCGTGAAACCTCTAGCCTTCGTGATCTTCGTTGGGCGTGCCGCTACCTGAAGATTCCGCAGAGTGGCGCTAAGAGTTTGTTGTGGGCGCGTTTGCAGAAAGAGATTGCGCTTAACAAGCTTAAGTCAGCCGTGCAAGCAAGTGATGCCATCATAGCAGAGTACACCCCTGACGTTAATCACGGCCCTCTTCCTCAACGCTGTCAACGCCCCGACGCTCAAACCGTCATGCTTCACGAGCTGACTCACCTCCCTCAGGCTGATTGGTGCGAGAGCTGCCAAGCTGCCCTTTCGAGAGAGGATCCACATCCAGAGGTCCAGCCGAAGAGAGAAGTTCCGGTTATTTCGGTAGACTGGATGTTCAATAGAACAGGAGGAGCTGAGAATGATGAGCACCCCTTGACGACCCAGTTGGTGGCAGTGTGCCACACTACAAAGTACGTGGTGTGTGTGTGCCGGTTCGTTCGAAAGCAGCTGAGGACAACAGACCTGCCGTGGAGGAGCTGGTCAAGATGGCTTCGATCCTCGGCTTTGACCAGGTCACGTTTAGAGGGGACAGCGAGCCTTCAATGAAGAAGCTTTTGCAGATGGTGCAGATGGCTAGGACACGGTTGGGGTTAAAGACTGAGATTGAGATGGCAAACCCCGGCTCCAGTGAACATCAGGGATTGAGAGCAGAGCGTTACATAGATAAAGTTCGCCGCCTTGGTCTTTGCCTCTTGCACACCGTGTCTGCAAAGTCGAAAGTCGAGCTGAAATCGAGCCACCCGCTGTACCAGTGGAGCTTCAGACACGCAGCCTTCTTGCTGACGCGTTACCATGTCCACGCAGATGGGGTCACATCGTTCGAATTGGTTCACGGGCGAAAGTTTGATGCAAAGATTGCCGCGTTCGGGTCAGTCGTCTCTTGCCAACTGTTGCCCAAACCAAAGACGAAAGGGATTCCATGGGAGAAGTGTGTGTACCTCGGGCGTTCTTCAATGGGTTCTTTGAGCATCGTCTCTTCCAGCAAGGGCATAGGGTATGCACGCACAGTTCGAAGAGCAGCTGAAGTATATCAAGCAGATGCTTTGTTGGCAATGCGCGGTGTTCCTTGGAATCCTGTACAAGATGTAGTCACTATGCGTGTTCCCCGGGGCCCTCGAGTACGGGTTCCGGTGCTTGTGGATGCAGCACCTCCTGCTGCGCCTCCCGGCGACGAAGCAGCCACGGATCCTCCAACCTCGGCGAGTTCAGAAGCACCTGCAGGTAGCCCTGGAGAGAGCATCTTAGATGGGTTGAGTGGAGCTGCCAGCAACAGCTCGCGCGAGCTCATCCCAGCCGACATGGAGGTTGGAAGGGTTGAGTGGTTTCCAGTTCGTGTGGTTGATGCAGAGCAGCCGCATGGACATGAAGACGACATCGTTGTGTGCGACCCTGAAGAGAGTTTGAACCCACAGTGCGACGAGGGCTTTGCAAGTGAAGAAGAAGGTGTCCCTGAAACTTCTGACGGTGAGAGAGGCGATGCAGGGATGCCTTGGGAAGGCCGTGAGTATGTAGAGGGACCCCCAGAGCTAGAAGCCCAGGCTTTGGCTGACCTCGACAAGCAGATGGAGCTCAAAGAGCTCGACCGCCTCCTTGGCATGACAGTGCTGAGACGGATGAGTGGAGAGCAAGATAGAGAAGGGAAAGTACGTCTTCAATGCAAGTATGTGCTGGACTGGCGGTATAATTAGGAATGGTTGGTTGCGTCGCGCACGGCTTTTTGCAAAAGACTACCGGTTTCTTGAGCCCTCGCTGACGGACCTGTATAGCCCTGCTTCGGTGTCCTGTAGCCACAAACTACTTGCGTGTTTGGCTGCAGGGAACAGCTCACTGGAGCTGCTGAGCGTCGACATCACTGACGCTTACTTGCAAGTGAGACAGAGGCGGCCCACGTACATCCAGACCCACATCGGCGACCTAGAACTCCTTTACAATCTACCTGGTCAAAGAGCAGGGGCAAAAGATTGGTTCACCCACCTCCTCGGGATCCTAAAGAACAAAGGCTTCAACAGTTTCATTAGCAACCCCTCTCTGTTCTGCATTGAGCAAAATTTGGCGCTGAACAGTCATGTCGATGATATGCAAATTCTAGGACCCAGGGGTGCACCCATGCAATTGGCCAATGACCTCAAAGCTGGAGGCTTGAGATTGAAAGTGGATGGTCCTGTTGACTTGGCTGGTGGCTGTTCCCATTTCTTGAAAAAGAAGTTCCAAGGGCTCGGTGATGCCATTGAGGTGACCCAGGATACGAAGTATGCAGAAAGGCTTCAGTCAATCCTTGGTTTGGAAAAGCTCACGGCAAGCAAAATCCGAGTCCACCCAAGATTCCCGCGCCAGGGCAAGGAGCGAGCCTGGACTCCGAGCACCTCCACCTCTATAAGCGATGCGTGGGTATCCTCATGTACATGAGTGCCGAGAGACCGGACTTGCAGTACATGGTGAAGGTGTTGTCTTCGAGGAATAGCTCCCCCACCGTTGAGGACTTTGGTCTTTTACGTCATGTCGTGAAGTACCTCAAGTTACACCCCGTGGTCCCGATTAGGTTGGAGAAGACCAAGCCAGGGAAGACCTTGAAGCAGAAGTGGGACGGTGTAGATCCTGATGAGCCCGAAGACCCCAACATGCCGTTTGGAACACACCATGTGTTGGAGGTAGTGACTGACGCAGATTGGGGAAGCCAAGCCTTCTCAGATCGGAGATCGATCTCTTCGTTCTGCATATTCATCAACGGCAACCTGTGCCACGCAGGTAACAAAGTGCAGAAGACGATCAGCCTCAGTTCTGCCGAGTCCGAGCTGATGGCCACTTTGCTCGGACTCTCGGAGGGAATATTCCTTAAGCACATGTTGCAGTTTTTGGTTGGTCCCCAAGCTACGGTAAAGTTGGTGCACATGGTCGACAACGCGGCTTCCCGAAGTATCCTCCAACGCCAAGGATTAGGGAGGACTCGACACATCAGCTTAGGGTTCTTGTGGGCGCAGAAAGCGCTCAACGAAGGAGTCTATGAAACAAAGGCCTTTGCAACCAAAGATTGCCCAGCTGACTTGCAGACGAAGCCGCACCCTCGTACCAGGATGAATCATCTCATGAATCTCATGGGCCTCGGCATTAACCACAGTGCGATCGTGAATCAAGTTAGTGCCAGGCCAATCGCGACCAGCATGGGAGCCGGTCAAATCCTTAGAGCTCTAGCGCTTTTGCTCGAGGGGGGGAGTTGTGACCGGCCAGTTTTTGCGCAGATGAGCGGCCATGATTCGAGTATGACTTCGAGGGTTGAGTTCCGAGTTCCTGTTCGGCATGAGTGCGCAGGAGCTTCACTTCGCAATGTTCTTTGTGACCATGTTGTGCATGATCGGACTGGTGATGTACATGGCGCCCAAGCGGCGCTGGAATCGCGAGCCCACAGCTCCCCGCGACAACATGAACCAAGTGCGAGACAGAGTACACCAGTGGTTCTCCAGGGAGTTGGGAATCACAGAGAGTGGCATCGACCAGACCTCCTTCGCTAACAACGGCGAGCCTGGCGGCACATGCGAGGACACCAGTTGGAGGACGAATCAGCCCTCAAGTTCAGTAGCCCGTGGCGGTGGTGACGAGAGTTGGCTTCTTTGTCCGTTTGAGGGTGCACACAGCAGTGACGACGAAGGCCAAGCCAACGAGGACTACACCCAGAGCTACTACTACGACGGCGAGGACCAGGAGGAGCACAACGAAGTCGAGAATGAGGCGCAGGACGTTCCTCATGATCCTCGTGCTGATCCTGGTGTGGACAAGGTCTACATCATCGGCGAGCCGAAGCGCGGCAAGAGCTATCATAAGGCTACGTGTGGAAACGTAGTGCGTTGGATGAGCCACCTTCCATCCAATGTCACGACGATCGACCGCCGAGTTGCAGTGAACAAGCAGCTCAAAGCTTGCAAGCAGTTTAAGCCGTGAGCGTGACACCTGAGAAGTTTGAGCGTGAAGTTTTCCTTTTACCTTCTTGGCCTGTAAGTGCTGAGGTTGCTTTGTTGACGTAAGCCTGTTTTCTCTAGCAGCAGTCAAGTGTCTGTAAAGAGCCGTTTTGGTCACCACGCTTTTTGGTAAAGATGTGAGCTCTAGACTAGAACAAGAAAGGGCCCCAAGATGCCAAAGCTCACATACGTCATTGTTTTACTCTGTATGTGATGATCGGGAACGAGAACAAAAGCTCCTTTCCTCCGCAAGAAGAGGCCCGACATCAGTAGTGTGAAGCTGTGGTGTGTACAGAGTACTCTTTAGTTTTGCTTCGGTGAACTTCAGTTCTCTCTGGAGAGATGAGCTAATAGCTCATAGAAGCGCCGTTTGCAGTGGAACCCACTCGAGAGGATCGTGTGAGTTCCAAGGGGGGTAACAAACTTTGCAGAAACCCCTTTTACTTTTACTGTTTTCCAAGACTAGTGACGACTTGCGTGACCGTAGGCTCAAGTGTGCTTTGAAAAGTGTGCGTTGCTCTGTTGAAACGAGTATAAGATGAAACGAGACGAGAAGACGCACGAATGCTGGATCAGCTTTGGGTGGCGATCGAAATCTAACCACGATATCTAAGAAGATTCAGATGATGATGAAAATTAGAACTACTAATATGACTTCTATTTGTCTACAAACGTACACCCTAAGAAGGCCAACGTACGCTGGGTGCTTGTTGGGTGGCGAACGGACGAATCATCATCTTCAGCTTGGGTATAATTCGGATGTCATCATCAGCTTGGGTATGCTTCGGATCGCATATAGCGTTGGATCAGCTTTGGGACTGCTTAGCAGAAGACTGTCAAGACGATGGATCTGCTTGGGGTGATCATTCGCAATGAATGACCTTGGGTATACCTGGGACTTCTTGGGTATGCTATGACACAATAGTCTGATACACCTGCGAACAGACATATCAGAGATGCTTGGGTGGGGGTATGCCTGGGATTGCGTTAGCCTTTAAAGAGCATTGGGTCTTTGCCAAGTAGTCTGGCTGCAAACCAGATTTGAATCACTTCATTTGGGTATAATTCGGATGTCCTGGGTATGCTTTGAGGTGCCGCTCTTTTCTTCTTGTGGATATCTCTTGTCTCCATCTCCAAAAATTCTTTACATCTAGATCATCTTAAGTTCGAATACCAAAGCCTCAGAAATCTTCTTGGGTTCCAGATTCATCTCAAGGACATGCATACATTAGATGAGCGATACAATTGAATGTTTTGGACTCAAGGCTCATAAGACTAAAGATGCAAATCGATCAGCGAGTGAGACTGCAGGTACAGAGCTATGCGTCCATAGCTCCCGCCACCCATTCCGCTAGCTTCGTTGGCTGGCATCACGGAATAGGCTGCCAGCCCCCTGCTTCTCTGCATATACGAAGCAATGATGCAAAGTCTGCAACTCTTGCTTTTCTTCCAATGCAAATCAGCAGTGCAGATACTCTAGAGACTCAAAATCCTTGGATACAGGAGTTGCACACACACACACACACACAAACGAACACCCATACCTGCGTTACGAACGAAACAGCTACAACACGTGCGGATTTTCTCAGATCCGAAAACACACATGTCACGTGCTGTGGATCTCCTCGTGGCCGCCCGGCGGTCGTGGTGGTCTCCTCGCGGCCTCTGGTGTAGTGGTCATCGCGGTGGTCCTGGTAGTGTCCTGGTGGTTGTGGTTGTTTGGGTCGCGGTGGTTGGCCATCGTTGTGCCGTATGATTGTTTGGGGATGTACGCTGGCAGCATGCAACGTTGCAGATACATGCCTTGGCCGCAGCGGGCATTGACGTCTTGGCAGCAAAGAACAAGCCCCTTGCCGAAACTGAAAAATGCACACACAGACTCACAGACTCGCTTGCCTTTGTAGTTTTGGGCCGAGGTCCGGCCAGTCGGCTTTGGAGCTCGCTCGCGAACGCGGGCGAGAATCGGCGCTCAGAGGCATTAGAGTCAGAGCAAACCCTTGAAATGGTGTGCCGGATGTGCTGGCAGTGCTTGAACATTTGTCAGGGCTAGAGAAACTGGTTGCGGCGGCGGCGGCGGGAGCCGTGGCAACATCAGTTTCGGCAGGCCAAACTCCCAACGCAGCACCAGCCGCGACAAGCTCGGCGCCGGGCACACATTCGGGCAGCAGTGTCGACTTCCGAATTTTGCCTGCTCATGCGTGGCAGCGGTTGTACCAAGATTTCGCGCCAATCACCCTTGCGCCGACCAAGCACCCCGTAGCAAAAAGTGCTGTGGGGTCTGCCCCAGACTTCGCCGCTTGCGACTTCCGCAGTTTGTCGGCACCTGCTTGGCAGCGGCTGTACCAAGATTTCGCGCCAATCACCCTTGCGCCAACCAAGCTCCCCGTAGCAAAAAGTGCTGTGGGGTCTGCCCCGGACTTCGCCGCCTGCGACTTCCGCAGTTTGTCGGCGCCTGCTTGGCAGCGGCTGTACCAAGATTTTGCGCCAATCACCCTTGCTCCAACCAAGCTCCCCGTAGCAAAAAGTGTTGTGGGGTCTGCCCCAGACTTCGCCGCCTGCGACTTCCGCAGTTTGTCGGCTCCTGCTTGGCAGCGGCTGTACCAAGATTTTGCGCCAATCACCCTTGCTCCAACCAAGCTCCCCGTAGCAAAAAGTGCTGTGGGGTGTGCCCCAGACTTCGCCGCTTGCGACTTCCGCAGTTTGTCGGCGCCTGCTTGGCAGCGGCTGCACCAAGATTTCGCGCCAAACTCCAGCACAGAAGTTTCGGTGGTGGCGGCGGCGCAGCCTAGTCGGCTACCACCAAGCTCCCCGGAAGAGTCCGAAGAGTCCGAGGAAAGGCAGGTTTACAGATGTTGACAGTAGAATCCGACGAAGCACCATAGGTCATAGGCCCATATCGGTGAGGAGGAGACTGAGGACGACATCGATGCCCATGCCTCTCCAGAGCTAGGCGCAGAGAAGCGAGGGGTGGTGGCCGCTTTACCGCCTTGGGGGTGCGAGGCCTCCGACGGACCTCGCGAGCGGAAGACCCCTGGAGGCAGCGAAGCAGCGAAGAGCGCCGCTGTGGAGCAGCGCGCTGAGCAGCTGTCGCGCTGTGGCTGTCGGCCAGGCCGGTGCTCCGGTGGCTTTGCTCCGTCATCGATGCAAGGCTCAAGGCGGGGTCCCGGTCCCTGCATGCCCCGGACCTTTGCAGAGCTCCACACAAAGCCGAGTGCGTGGCACGGCTGAGGTGCCCTTGCCACCCGCACACGCACGGCAAGTTCGCGGCCTGCTGCCTCTAGGCTGGGCACATCTGGGCACTATTCACACGTTGAGCTTTCGAGCAGATTCTATTTGGCTGTGGTTTGTAGGTGGCCTGGACGCAGAGAAACTTTGCGTGCAAGACCTGAGCGATGGACGGCTGCTTTGTGCTCTTGTGATCTCTGCCACAGCCTCATTGGAAGGTTGCAGGTTTCGGCACGAATCGCAATCGTCTCTGCACGCCTCAGTCTGCGACTCCTGCTCCCTCTCGCCATCTTGATTGCCTCGCTGTCGCTCTCTAGTTCCTCTCGCTCGCTGGTTTTGGTGCTAGGTGCGACCCGACGTGTTGCCGAAGGTTCCTCGCCAGATCTTGAAGCATGCAATGCTTTTTGGCAGTCGAAGAGTGCAGAGGCCAATGCCGTGGCCCTCGGACGTCTCGCCCAATTCCTGAAGGCGCCCGGTGGGACACGAGCACGGAGGGCCCTGCAGAGTGGGGTTGGCGTGGCCGCCGAGGCCTGCGCAGCCTTGGGGGTAAAGCAGGCGAGGCGCACTTGGAAGATCTTCGAAGTCTAACGGCTGGTGTGGCATCCTGCCCCGAGGTTTCCCTCTTCACCCCACCAGACCTGCTGCCGGAGCCAAGCAATCCGCCCGCTGTGCTCCGCTGCTTGCAGGACAGGGGGACAGGGGAGCCGGACTTGCGTTCGTGAAGTAGGCGTCTTTCCAAGCACTGTCGGCTGGCTCATGTTTGGCGGCTAAGCGGCTAAGGGCCTGCCGGCCTGCTTTGCCTTCGTTGCAGCACACGTGCAGTTTTTGTTGACTTGCTGCAAACTGCGTCCCCAAATCGTCTCGAGACCTACAGTAGCAGGTCTCCCTCCCTCTGCAGCCCTTTGATCCAAAATATCTTTACGGTTCGGCAGCAAGACTGGGCAATGATCGTGAGCCAGGTTTGTGGTGATATGGCTTTGTAGCTGCATGCCCCTCAGCTGTAAGTTCTTGGTTTATGCGCGTACCGCTAGCCCCAAGCCGATGAAAATACAGTCTCCGCACTGTCCGAAACCAAGCCGGTAGATTTGCATAATCGCAAGTTGCCTGCCAGGCATTAGCTGCCGTTCTGGAGGCCGATTCTGGGGTGTGCGGTGAGCTTCTGTTTCGAAGATCTCGAAGATGCAATCGCCACTCAGTGCGCACAGCTCGTATTCACACGACGGCACTTAGGGACCCAAAAAGCACATAAGTATAAGCATTTTTATGGATATCCCTACCTTATTGGGCTTCATTCTAAGGGGATTTATATGGGATATCCCTATCCTAATTTTAACGCTACGCCGCCCGCCTCGGCTGTGTAGCGGCAGGGCGAGGGGGCAGTCGATGTTCTTTTATGCTGGGGCGGCCTGTCAAACCCCAAGCTTTACACAGTTGTTGATACGAAGTGCCAGGAAAACGGGCACAGGGAAAGGAGGGGGGGGGAGGGGGGAGTGGGGGGAGGGGGGGAGGGGGGGAGGGGGTGAAACCATAAACCTCTAAAGGGGTAGCTCTAACAGGTACCTACAGCAATGGCTGCATGCTCATACATATACATTCCGCTGCCCATTGGCTCACAGTGGTTTTACCATATTGAGACAAGACAAGCTCTCCTTGCGTAGCAAGACAAAACAACTACTGTCCGTGTGCAGGGCGCTGCCCTTTGATCCTTAGGGAATAACTGGTCATACACCTCCTAACAAGGAGTATTCCTTGTGGGTGTATCGGCACAGTTTTCTGGTAGCGGAGCCCGGAAAGGGCCGCCCGCCTCACAAAGTCCGCTACAGCGGTCGGCCTCGCCGAACGCTTGACCAAGCGGATAAGAGGCAGCACAATGTCGAGCTCGCATAGCGAAGCCGACGGCAGTTCCCAATCCTCCGGGGGATATGAGAACGAAGAGACCTCCCAAGGTCCAGCCACTTATGTCGCACAGTCATATGCAACATCTGACCGCATGCTTGCATCATTAGGCATAACGCCCAAGATCGCGCCTGCCTATGATGGCACCACCTCGTGGTTTGAGTATGAACAGTTGATTGACGACTGGTGCGACATAACAACGCTGGATGACACCAAAAGAGGTCCGTCTCTCAAGACGAGGCTCTCCGGATTGGCCGCAGTACAAAAAGAATCACTTAACCGAGAAAGGCTTGCAGCCCCAGATGGAGTAGATTACTTCAAGAAGAAGATGCGTCCATTTTTCGTGAAAGGAGAACAGTACGTTTTCCTGTGGCGTTTCCTCGGCCTATTCAAGGCATGGAAGGGCAACCAAGACTTTGTGACTTGGATTGCTAAGTTTGAGATCGTGCTACAGCGCGTGAAAAACTCATGGATGGATCTCTTACCAGAGATAGCTCTGGAAGATGCCCATCCAGATTTCATGCAGGCTGTGCAGGCAGATCAAACCTTCTTGCGCCTACAGGATGCAACCGAGAGAGACACATACGCCGCACGTTTCTTCGAAACATGGAACAAGGAACGCCTTGATAATCATCGAAGAGCGTTTCCTCTAAATGATAATCTCCTAGCTCTCCTCTTCCTAGTGCAGTCCGACCTAAATGAGATGCAACGTGAGAGGTTGGTAACAGCATTGACCAACCAAGGTCACCGAATTGAGACCTACACGTACCCTGTGGTACGGCAGACCATGTTCGATCAGTTCTCAACGACCAGAACTGGTCTGCAGGATCCCAACATTCGGCACTCTTCTCACAAGAAGGACCGCCATGGAAGGAGAGACCAACGCCGCAAACGCGGAGGTCGAAACTTCCTCATCCTCGATCAGGGTGAATACGACGGAGTCGATGGATTCTGGCTCCAAGACGAAGACACCCTTGAGGAAGGCTTTCTTGCCGCCGAGGATGAAGAAGCTGTCTTCTGGACAGTTGACGACCATGAAGCCTTCGTTGCAAGGAGATTCAAAAAGGGAAGAAGACCAAGAATGCGTCCCGGATCACCGGGAAGAGCAAAGGGTGGCAAGCGAAAAGGACGTGGCCGTTTTAGGTCATACCGCGGAAAAGGGAGAGCCAACCAGGCAGAACATGATCCAACTGATTCCAGCTATTTCGGTAAAGGTAAAGGAAAGGAAAAAAAAAAAAGGCAAAGGAAAAGGAAAGGACAAAGGAGATAAAGGAAGCTCCTTCAGGGTGCAAAAGGCAAAGGTAAGGATACAGCTAAGTCTGCCTCCTTACAAGGAGACCAAACTGGATCTCCACAGGCCTATGAAAGTTCCACCGCACCGAGCTGGGATTCATGGTATGAGGACAGTTATTATACTGACTCCAGTTGGAATTATGCCGCTTATGACGATCAAACGTCTTATACATACTATGCATCACAAGCCTCACGAAGAAAGACACGGAGAAAGAAGAGAAGAAATCAAGCAGGATCATCAGGTAGAGGCACAGATCCGAGCGCGCACCAAGAACCCGTGTACAACTCATCAGTGAGTTACGTGCCCCAGGTCTCTGAACCATCCGAGGGGCAAGGTGTGGAGACTGCAACAGCAGTGTTTCCGTTGCAGCACACCGTCCTATCTGCTCTCACAGAGCGGATCAATCTTGATAAGAGCCCTACCTTTGTCATACTTGACTCTGGTTGTACTAGGGCTATGGGTTCCCGCTATGCGGTGAACAGGCTTATCAAGGCCGTGAAGCAACGTGCCCCAGGCATGATTGATTTCACTTTTTCACCTTCGAACACGAAGTTTCTTTCGCAGATAGTGAAACAGCTCTTATCAAGGAGCGTGTAACTCTATGGTTCAACACAACTCCAAGAAGAGATACAACCATAGAAGTTTTGGATCAGGGGAGAGTCCCCATTTTGTTTTCCATCGAACAGATGAGGAATTTAAGAATGACCCTCGAGTGTAGTCCCACAGCTGACCTAGCAACGTGTGAAGCTTTCGGTTTGTATAAAACCCCCTCTTCCGATTAGTACCAATAACCATTTGGTATTGGACCTTCTAGGCTTCACTTCCACCAGGAAGTATCTCCCTAAGTCAGGTACGTCGTTCAGTGCGACGGAGACTGCTCTAGGAGCCAATAAGCCTTATACTAGGATACCGGAAGGTCGCTGTCCAGCCTGTGCCGGACAGAAAAGGGCTCACACGTACCTCAAGGGTTGCGACAAAGCACCTGAGGGAGCAGCTGATCCACCACCGAAGAGGATTTCAGGTAAAAAGAAGCCTCTTCCATCTGATCCGGCAGAATCATCTGCCAAGAAACTTGATCCACCAGAACCATCTGGTGATGCTCCTGAGCCTTCCGGACCATCGGAACCATCATCAGGCTCTAGGGACAAACCTGCAGAATCCTCTGCACCACATGAACCTCCAGAAGAAGAAAGACTTGAGGTCCCACCTGCGAAGATAAAGACTCCAAAGGGTCTTAAAAACCTTCTGAAGAAATCCCGCAAATATGCGGTTAAACCTCCTGTTGAAGAGAAGTCTAAGGTCCCAGGAGCTGATGAAGGGACGGAGGTAAGACCACTTGAGTCAAGAGAATACCCGGCTCCTGGTACAGACTCACCTACAGGTGAAGAGATTGTCGCGGAACCATCGCCATCTCTTCCCATTGCTCTTCGCAGGATTCATGAGAAGCTTAAGGACCCTGTAGAACTCTATAAGCTTCACCTTAAGCACCGTCATATGAGTACGGATCAGTTCAAGCGACGCACAAAAGCCTTACAGATCCCAAAGGAGATATACGAGCTATATGACCAACTGGTCAAAAAGTGTTCAGCCTGCCAGGAACATGTGAGAGCTCCTTCAAGAGCGAAGATTTCTGGTTTAAGATCAGAGACTTTCGGTGATCTCACCTTCGTAGATCACGGTGAGCTTCCAATTCCCGGCAAGGATAGTCGCTTAGTATTTCTTATTCTCTATGATGGAGCAACAAACTTGTTGACTGCCGAAGTAGTCCAGGATAAAGAAGAACATACTACAATGTCGATTATGAATGACTACTTTGAGAAATTTCAGATCAACCCAAAGGTTGTAGTTGGAGATCAAGCATTCATGACTCCAAAAATGGAGGCTTATTACAATCGGCAGAATATCAAGCCTGTGGCAACAGGACCTGGAACACCATGGCCCAACAGGGCCGAAGCTGCTGTAAGATTGCTGAAGCATCAGATTAAGCTCATACTTCAGATCCTGAAGGATGGTGACCCGCAGTATAACGGAATCACCATGAAGTATGGCAACCTCGTTCGCCAAGCATGTTTGGCAAGAAACTCTTCGATTACCTACGGAGGAGTTACTCCTTTAGAAATGGCCTTTGGAAGGCGTCCTCGAGATGTTATAACACCAGAGAACGCTGATCCCAATCAGTTGACAGGTAATCCAACTGATACGGAAGTCACTGCGAGAGCCATTAAGGAGCTTGCCAACAGGGCTTACCAAGAGGCACGCCAATCTGATGATCTGCGTAGAGATCTTGCAGCCAGACTGTCAATGACCCAAGGACCTTTCTCTTTGGGAGATAAGGTTTTCTACTGGTCAGAAGATAAGTCTAAGATTGGATCCACTGGGTCCAAACATGGATCTTGGCTGAAAGGAAAGGTGATCTCCGAACTCGGAGGATCCATGGTAGGTGTGGATCTTGGAACACGCATCGTCCGCGTTAATATCTCAAAACTGAGGAAAAATTATGACATAACATCTGATGTGGAGATTCCTCTCGCGCCTGATGAGGAAACTCTGACGTCAGAAGGTTCTGACCACGCAAGTTGCATGGTCACCTTCGATGCTTCCCTGCAGTCGACAGACCTAACGGTTCCACATCAAGAGTGTCACTGGCAGGTCACCAGCACTGGGAAGATTGACTTCCTAGAACTCTACGGCGGATCTCCCCGCATGAGTCACAAGGCTGCCCTGTCAGGTCTGCGAGTAGGTCAGCCAGTCGATTTGCGTAGTGGTCTAGATCTTGAGCAACCGCAAGGTCGCTCCAATCTTCTTAGGATCATCAAGGAACAAGAACCTACTATTATTGTTATGTCACCGGACCATTCTCAGTGGTCTAGCTGGTACTCACAGTGGAAGAAAGGCTCTGCCAAGAGACTTTCTGTTTTAAAATTCTGTGAATCGGTCGCAGACCACCAAATGAAGCTCGGACGTTACTTTGTTCTTGAGAACCCATACTACAGCAGCTCTGGTCTTCACCAGAAGCAAAACGCCTGTTTTCTAATCATAAGATCAGCTATGAGGTCTGTAACCTACAGGCCTATGGCATGAAAGATCCAACAGGATACTATGAATCGAAATCCTCGATTTTTATGCACAACTTGCCATCGCAAGTTTTAATTCCTCTCCAGAGGCATTCTGCCAAAACGAAATCTCCAACATCTCCACCAGGAGACGAAAAGGGTATTCAAGGCTACGGTCTTAAAACGAAACTCGCACAAGTGTATCCTTATGAATTCTGTGAGACCTTTGCCTCGTGTTTGGCAAGATTCCTGAAGCGAGATGCGTATGCATCTCATCTGTCTTTGGTCACAGACATACTAGAATACTCTGGAGATGAATGCCTCCAGGGACTTTCGGAACTTCTTGATCAGGAGTATTCACTTTTGACAACAAATCCTCTCAAGGATTCAAAACTCCTGCAAGATCCGAAAATCAGATCACTTGTTGCTAGAGTAAATTCCTTATCGAGTAAAACTGAATTACCATTGCATCATTCCAAACCATCACCGTCCCTTGATGCCTTGGTGTCAGACATTACTCGCCTTAGATCAAGACTCTTACCAGGGTCTGGTTTCGAACAGTGTACTCTATACAGAGGTACATTTGGAACAGTCAAAGCACTCACCAGTGTAACTGATGGCGTTCTTGTCTTTTGGAACAAGAAGAAGCCCAATTCGACTATGACGTGTTGCTTGCCGCACCAGGTTTCCTGGAACAAGGTACACCCATCAACCTTCTCGGGGGTGCTATTCCAGATGACAGGCGGCAAGACTTCACCGTCCGTGCGAACACCGCCGGATGTAATCATGTCGGACGAAGAGGTTTCGCCGTCAGACCCGTCAGAACCAATGAGCACTAATCGCTCACGGATCACATCTGACGATGTCTCTATGCCGGAACCAGATCAGCCGATGCCTCCCGGCACGCCGCCGTCGCGTCCTCCTCCTCCCATACCTCCACCGCGACTACCGGCCGTTTCCTCCGATGAGCCCGTGGCTCCTGCTCGGGCTAAGCCTCGCGTGCATCCGCCTCCTCGCGTTCCGTCTCCTCGGCGTCTGGGGGGTGATGTGTCGCCAAGGTCTTCATCGGAAAGGAAAGTTTCGCCGCACAAACAGAAATCACCTTCACAGGTGCCGACACCAAAACCTAAACCGAAGGCACATCCACAGGGACCCATTCTTCCGTTACAACAAGATGAAGAAGACACTGAAGAAGAACTGGTCCCCGACGACCCCGGACAACCGTCCGCTCCTCCTCACACTTCTGGTTCACCAGAACCGGAGAGCGATGCCGAGTCAGAAAACACAAGGTATTACTCTGATGAGGAAGGTGACTTGGTCGTAGATGAGAAGGACTGGGTCCTTCTCACAGAAGAACAGAAACTGTGCAGTAACACAGGTTCTTTCTCCATGCCTCGGTACATGCATGGCGGACCCGTAGACATCAGAGAGGTAACATCAAGAGTGAGGTCAGACCGAACACGGTATAAACCCACCAAAAGGTTCCGATCTGACATTCGTGAAGAGTACGATCTTCTCACGGAAGAGGACAAGGCCTTATCCCTAAGTTCCCCCAGGAACTCAGCGAATCTGACCCAGAAGGCACAACGGAAGGAGGCAACTGCCAAGGAAAAGCGTGAGATGAAGAAACAGTTTGATGAAGCGAAAGCAGCAGAATATCAGAGCTGGCTAGACAATGATGTCTTTGAGCTCGTCGATACACGGAAACTCGGAAACATCCGAAATTAGGTCACTGGTCGATGGGTCCTGACTCTAAAAAGAGATAAGGACGGAAACTTCCTTAAGTGCAAGGCCCGATGGGTCCTAAGAGGTTTCCAGGATCGACAAAAGGACATACAGCAAACTGATAGTCCTGCTGCGAGTCGCCCAGGTTTCCGCTTGGCGATTCAACTAGCAGCTAACAAGCTGTGGAATCTGACACACATCGACCTAAAGACTGCTTTTCTGCAGGGTGAAGCCTATGATGAGTCGAGAGACATAATCTGTCAGATTCCTCCTGAAGCAGGTTATCCTCCCTACATTGCAGCGAGGATGAAGAAACCCGCTTATGGACTTAACGATGCACCTCGAAGATGGTGGAACATCGTTGATAAGGCACTCCTGTCTTATGGCCTGGTGCCAACCCGTGCGGATCGCTGTACATATGTTCTGTATGGTAAGAAGTCTGCAACAGCAGATGCTGAGCTCAAGAAGTCTCAGCCAAAGACCATGGAATCAGCGATTGACTATCTCCTAGATCCCATAGCAGGCAACAATGCCAAGGGTAGACAGGTACATGGAGTAGTCTGTTTGCATGTAGATGACCTGTGCATGGCCGGTGATGACACCTTTCGTAAGGCCGTGATTGAATCGATCAAAAAGGAGTTTGCAGTCGGTTCTGAAGACACGAACGATATTATGTTTGTAGGACAGAGATTAGTCTGGAAGGATGCTACAGCATCGGTACCAGCACATATCTCAGTAAATCAGAACCTAGCTGTTGAAGCTCTAGAGGAAATTGTTTTTGATAAGAAGCTCAACAATGAGCAACAATGCACACCACAGCAGCACACTGCTTATAGAAGTGTTTTAGGACAGATCAACTGGCTACAAAGCCGGACTCAAGCTCACATCTGTTATCGCTTCAGTAGGTGTGCGAGCAAGGCTGCCAAGCCTACTATCGGTGATATTCGAGAATTGAACAAGCTTGTTAGGATTTTGAAGTCTACCGAAGTAGAATTGCGTTTTTGGCCGCTGAAAGGAAATCTCAGAATCCTCGGTTACCCTGATGCTTCCTACAGGAACAATGATGACAAATCATCTCAGAGAGCACATGTTATTTTCCTTGCTGAAGATCGAAATCCAAAGCTAAAGGGAATGAAACAATCAGCAGCAGCTGCTTCTTCCAAGAAGAACGATTTCTCTGAATCCTCTATTAAGGAAACATCCTCGAGAGGTAGCCTGGTGGATTATGAGTCTTACAAGATTACGACAACCACAATGTCCACAACAGTGGCAGAGCTTAACGCACTGATGCGTTGCTTTGGTACCTGCCTGTTCCTCAAGGGACTTTGGGCAGATCTCTCATCAGAGACCGTACCTATACATATCAGAACAGATGCGAACAATCTTGTGACAACAGCAGGCACGACACACCTTCCAGAGCAGAAGGAAACTCACCATCTTATACAGATGCTTCGTAAGGAATCCAACTCTGGATCTTTAGATGACCTAGCTCATGTAAGCTCGAAGTACTGCCTAGCTGATGCATTAACAAAGCATTCGGCGCAACCTGATGAGCTTATCAAGGCTCTGGAAACAGGAAATTTACCAGAAACAGACATTCATCCACCCTTCCGTGAACTTCTTCAACATAAAGCTTTCACTGTTCGGTGGATCATAGACAACCTTAAGAATGCCGCTACAGCGGTAGCCTTCCTTGGAATTGATGTCTCAACAGAGATTTACCGATTATTTTACTGCCAAGGAACATGGTGGTAGTCTTGTTTGCTGGTAGCACAACCATGTGCTGGATTTTCTATTTAGACTGTTTTCCGTCTAAAAGAAAATTTGTGTCTGCAGGCTGCGTTTTCATCAAGATCGGACATGTTCATGAGAACTATATGTTCTGTATCATCCGCAGCCGCTTTCAGCCTCGAGCCTCACAGCAATCAGCCTTTTGAGCTAACCAAGCATTCCTGATCCTGTTTGGTCATCGTGCCGTAATGAGCACACGATCAAACTTCCGTAGCCGTGATGGACACGCCCTACCCAGGGCAGTACAGGCGTACCATGAGCGACATCCACACATGGATAGCTCGTACCCCGAGTCTCGTCGGGAAGCATCACGTCGACACACCGAACACGGTGGGCACCGATTTCACAAACGTGAGAAAAATCACGAGCCTCCATACATTTACATGGGTCACCAACAGGTGTTCAATCCGCATCCAAGAGATCTTGCTGAACTGATCTCACGATGTGGCCATGCGAGTCGAGCAAGGCTCACTCCAATCTCCAGACATGGAGTCAGGCTCTACGAAGGAGTCCTTCAAGGACCATGGGACAACAGTCCCCTTTTATACTGGGATAACAACGTGGGTAATCACGCTCGTGATCCACGCCAGTTTTGTACGATGCTTGCACATCACCTTCAGACAGGCCTCCCACCGGAGGTAAAACAATGTGTGAGTCTTGATGCATCCGGAGAATATGACTATTCCTCCTCAGTGCCAAGTGGTTTTTTGTGCATGTTTGGTTGTGTTGGACTTTGGGTTTGTGGTTGGTGTTTGTTTTGGTTTGTTTTGCTTTGGCCTTGGGTGCATTTTTGGGATTTGGGATTGGTCGTTTGGTTGTTGAATGTTTTTTGTGTCTTGAGCGGTTTTTGGTTGGTGGGTTTATGTTGGTGGGGGATGGTTTGTTTCGTGTGGGTTGTATGTGGATTGCGTGGTTCCCTCTGTGGGTGCTATTTTGTTTTGTGGTGGGGTGTGTCTGGCGGGAGGGGGGGTTGTATGTGGGGGGGGGGTGTTGGGTGTGATTGTTTTGTTTGTTGTTGCAGTGGGAGTGTGGCATTGTTGGGTTTTGTTGTTTCTTTTTGGGGGGGTGGTCCCCTCCTCTTCTTATTGCATCCCCGGAGAATATGACTATTCCTCCTCAGTGCCAGAACTGGCAGATGTAACAGGTCTCTCACCAGAGATGTGCTTCCACATTCTTTCCAAGACCAACAGAGTCGGAAGGTGGTTGGCACACTCAACAAGACACCTTCAGAACCAGCGCCCAGATCTCTTTGCTGGCCAACACAATTATCTTCTGGACATGTCCAAGTTGGCCGATTCACAGCTCGCACAGTATACACCGCAAGAGATCGCGCTTGGTGTCCTCCTCAACACTAAGTCCAGGTTCGTGGTCACTATGGTTTATAACCAAGATGGCAAGGCCGAAACCACAGATGCCGCCGTTACCATCCCACCGGATGCAAATGTGCTGACCATGACCAAAGTTTTCCTCTCGGCAGTGGGAGGACACGGTTCACGACGAACTCTACCAAGAGTTGAAGAACCAGATCCTGAAGCAGAGAGGCCAAGGTCACACATGACCATCTCAGACTTCATGGCAACGGGCAGCAATCCAGTGCAGTCCCGTGCACAGCGTCTCTCCACTAACGCGCCGAGACCCGTAGGCATGGAGGATTTTGTTCGACAGAACAACCCTTGTTACATTATGCATGCCACGGACCTACAGGCATTATCCTCAATCCTGAGGCACGGTCTGGTACCATCAAACCTCCTATCGCAGGTGGTTACATCACCAGGTCTTCAAGCTCTCGTGAATGAAAACAGTCGTTCCAACAGGGACACTGTTCAGTTTTCAACGCTAGACCTGGCGAATCCTAATCCGACCATGCTGCGTGCCAACAAGGCACTGCTTCTAGTATTCGACGCAAATAACGTAGTGAACGAAGTCACAAACATGTGGCAGTCGCCAGCAGGGATGTTTGCTACACCAGAGGTAGTGCATGCCCGTACTCTTAGCGCCGTATTCGCACCCTCTGAACCACTCTGGGTATCATCGCAATACGATGAGCTCAAGAGCATCGGACCATGGTGGGCGGACCACTGCTCCGAACAGATGCCGTCAGCGACTTACGAGTCGAAGAAATGGTGCGCGAATTACGGCCGAGAAATTGAATCGGCACTTCGAAAAGTGGCAAGGCGAAATCTGCCACCAGAGCCTCCCAAGGCTAGATCTTCTCACAAGAAGTCTTTTTCTCTGCCAAAGACAGAGGCTGACACAGCTCCAAACCGGGAGCAAACCGCTTCTGCAGGTGAGGTACCTCCGAAAACGGAGACTACTGCAAAGGAGATCCATCCGAGATCCAAGCTCGCCCGGCAGGCCGAGGCTGACAAGGATCCGGACAGTCTTATGGGACAGCTCTGGAACTCCGACGGCACCAGAAGCGCCACTGAAGTTCTTAAGATAACGACAGATCACAAACCTCCAGAACCTGTTCAGGATACTTCTGCCAACGTAGTTCCTCCCAAGGAAGAATCTTCTGGAACAGAGACGGAACCTGAGGAACCAGATCCTAACCAGGATTGTGACGAAGAATCAGACGTTGAGTCGGCATCAAGCGAAAAGAGCGAAAAGAGCGAAAAGAGCGAAAAGAGCTCAAAATCTTCGTCATCCTCAGAACTCCGAGTTGATGTTAACCCGTCTCACAAGACGAACTCTGCACCTGCAGCGTCAGAGGAGAAGAAAGAATCTCCCACGGAAGAGATCACAGAGAAACTTGAGAAGGTCAAACTTGACCA
Organism: Symbiodinium sp. CCMP2592; assembly: GCA_905221615.1. Classification (NCBI taxonomy): domain Eukaryota; class Dinophyceae; order Suessiales; family Symbiodiniaceae; genus Symbiodinium; species Symbiodinium sp. CCMP2592. Next base: position 149,408 of record CAJNDT010005512.1, on the reverse strand, counting down.
ACCAAAGCCTGAAACCGAATATGTTCAGAGTTCAGACGAAGAGCCAAGGAAACCAAAATCTCCTAAAAAGGAGAAGGAAAAATTCCTAGTTCTCTTCGATCCTGAAACAGAAACTTATTATCGAGTCAACAGAAGCAAGCTCAACCTCGAATACGAGGAGCCTGCTGATGAGGAAGACCTCGTAAGAGAACATGAGCGCATCAGCGCTCGAATTCGAGAAAATCACAAGCACCGAATCTCGAAGTCATCGTCTAACCCGGCTATGCAACAGGAAATGCAAGAGAGAATCTGGGTTAGTCGATGGAATCGAAAAATCCGAAGTCCACTCATGATCAAAGATTCTGGGGCTCCTGACGAAGAGGAGTGGGACAGACCCAGAGAGTCAGCATCTTCCTCCTCTGCGCCTCCTAACAAGGAGAGATTTGTAGGAGTACGCAGGACAGCCATGAGCCTTAACCAAAGGATACGGATGTTGCCTCGACCAGACAATCCTCTCTGCGATCTCTGCAAACAGCCTACAGGCTATTTTTGCTATTCCTGTGGAACGATTGTATGTGCAGATTGTCGACTTACCCCACAGGGTAAACAACGGATGTGCGAGTGCGTCTTGCCAATCGATTGCCTCGAGAACTCTAAAGTGTCAGCAGGAATGACCTCAGAAGAGCGTCAGTTTTTATACGAGGCCATCCTCACACATGAGGACGTAGATTTGGCAGTCCAGAAAATCAACATGTATTGCGACCACGCAAGAAATCTGTTCGAGAAGGACAATCCAGGCGTTGATCCATGCAGCCTTGATGATATTAGGAACAATCCTCCGAATACGTATGAAAGCTCCACAGAGGCTCCAACCCTGGAGGAATACAAGAGCATTAACAAGAGTCACATCAATATCAAGGACTCTAGAACAAGCCACCCGGCTTCTTTTCTCTCTCTTACTGGCTACGAAGACAAACTGGTGCTCGACGAACATTACGAGATAGTTCGCAATAGGATGGCCGGTGTTAACGAGAAGAGAGAATACATTGAAGGCTCAAACCCAGACAGCGTATCGCTAAACCTAGTGGTATTCAACTGGGGAAATATGGATCGAGCGCCGGTGCCCGCAGGGAATCCAAAAAAGAAGCTCAAACCTGAGAAGGGATTCGATTATCACCCTCTTATTGACATGTGCTTCAACAATTCAGCTCATATTACCCTCGTACTCGAGGCAGGAGCACTTGCGTCAGAGTATTCGATAGCAACCATGCGACAACATGAATACAGGGGGATGCTAATCCATTCTCCTCCCAAGGAGCCTGAGGCACCCTCGATGTATATTGGAGTCAAGGGTGACCCAACAACAGACATCGCTCTCGTCCACCACTTTTACCGTCGTCGAACAATGAAGCCTAAGAATGGTGGTCCCAAGAAGCGACTGTGGGCATGCCACGGTGCGGTATGCCGCCTCACCTTTGGGTACCACAGTACCATCCAGGAGGCAAAAGAATGGGTCCACCCATATTCTGGCCAAAGGATGACGAGAGACGAGTTCATGCAGATTATCGGATATGACCCACTCAAGGGCAAAAAATCCTGACAAGGATGGACCCACTGATGGCTCTTACCTCTCACCAGAGGCGTGCCTGACACTGTCGAACCTCGACCCCTCGCCGGTTCTCTGTGAATGGAACGGCCATGTCGAGGGTGATGAGCCACAAGAGGAAGACTTTGAGTCATACGCAGAGATCTTCTCACAAGAAGCATCGAACGATCTTGACGAGATGTGGTGTACAAAAGGGCCTTACAAGGTCATCACCATCGCGATCGGCCATTTCAACTCATTCATGACTCATAAGGAAGAACAGAGACGCGAACTGGTGAACGCGTTCCTCAACGAGATTCTCCCTTTTAAACCGGATGTAATAGCGGGAGATCTCAATAATATTGCGTCGAGGCTCACCTTAAAAGGTGGAGACGTTCACCCGCGAAACAGTTTGTTTTCTCTATACCTGAAGAAGAAACTTGCAGCATTCAACAAAATAGCAGGAAGGCACTCACAAGTGCGACATCTTTGCTTGAACAACTCCGACCAGCACAGACTGGCACGTGCAGATCGTCTACCGGCGGACCCGGCGAAGAAAGTTGCTGACCTTGACTGTATCAACAGTTATATCCTTGACTGGAGTAAAACGCCGCACACGGCGTCACCTAGTCCAAGAGATGTTACACCTGCCGCCGAAAGAACATACTGGGAGCGAATCTCAGATATGTGGCAGGACATGAACAATAACAGGGATATTGATATCCGTCTGTTTGTCTCAGTCAAGCAGTACTATTCAACTTTTTCTAACCTTGACCTATGGTTGAGTCCCTCTGACAAAGATTGGCACAGCCCTTTTGGCTTCACGATACAACCAATCCTTACAAAAGGGAAACACAACCGGTCAGATGCCCAGGTTCAGAAGATCGCTGACAAGCGAAAGGCTTACAAGCAGCGTAATGCTGAATACTGGGGTTACAACGATTCATTCGTTTACTCATCCGGCAACAGCTGGTACGACAAATCGCAACCATCAGGTAGCCATCACAGATATGGAAGATTCTGGGAGTGGCCACAGCCTGAACGTCCAGCGAGCCTGAAGGTCCTCCTCCAAGAAGGAACCAGGAATCATCGTCCTCTTCACAACAAGATCTACCAAGATCAAGGTCCAGGCCTCAAAGAACCAATATTGTTGACAAGCTCAACATGTCTTTGGAAGAGCTGGATGGACTAGAAGAAGAACCGTCACCAACAAAAAGTGACATCGAAGAACACGAAAGAGAAACATCAAACTTGATGTCTGCTCAGAGAGATGAAGAGGAACAAGAGGACGAATCCTCCAGCCGGAGAAGAAGAAGGAAGGCATCGCGTCCACCGTCTGCTCCGAGCGGCAAGGCACTCAGAACAGCTGCTACAGCAGCGGGGTTGTCGGGCTGGTTCGGACACCGCAACCGAGGTGGAGCGAACGCAGAGTCTATCAAGACTGATGAAACTTCACTTCCAAACTCACTAACCAGTGAGCAGGACTTCTCCGTCTTCAGCATCGCGTGGAATGTGTTTCTGCTGCTAATGGGCTTACACTGGATGTGGAAGCAGATTACCAGGCCTCCTATCAGATGTATGGAGCGCCAACAACCAAAATCAAAAGCAGCAGCGAACCAAAGAGTTCCATTCCTCGAACCCGAGGATGAACCGCAGACGCGTGAACCTTTAGGACCCAACAGGGTCAATTCCGGAGAAACAACTGATCTGCGACCTATCTGGCATACTTCCCGAAGCGAAGTCTACCATCTCTCAGACAGCTGTTACCAGCTCAAGCAAGCAAGAGATGTTTGCAGGAAGGTGCTGTGCAAAAACTGCCTCCATGCAGTACAAGTTGCGGAGATTCGCAGGAACGATCCTTTTCAAAGAGGTGATACACGTCCACGTGGCACCGAAAGAGACATTGAGCGCTTCCAGACCTACGATGATGCAAGTACCACTCCTCATATGACGCAATTATTCAAAGATGCATTGCATGCACAAATGGCCGAAGAAGCCATGCAGATTACCTATACATCGATCCCCAAGGGATCCTCGGCAAAAGCCAAAGGTACATCTGCACTCTCAAGTGCCGCATCGTCGTCAGCGCCCAAGGCAATGCCACCAGTGCCTAACAAGGCAAACATGTCACCTCCACCTAAGAGTCCTCCGCCAAAGGCGAAAGGAACAGTACCTTCAGATCCTCCGAGACCAAAAGGTCCTACCAGAAGAGGAGGTCAAAATCGGCGCATTCAACGAAAGGCAGCCAGAGAAGCCCACAACAGTGGACTCTGCACCTATGCAGACGCTGCACTTAACGAAGCCAATCAAGGCCAGGCAATTAACATTACGTGCCGAAACATGGCAGCAAGACACGTCAGCTCTATCGATGCAACGGTAGAAGCAGCCGATCAGTTTACACAACGCGTGCTACAGCACGTAGAAACATATGATGAAGAGGAACCGTGGAGCACGGAGTTTCTACCAGTCGTGGAAGTCCTATTCAGGAACTCAAGCGGCGACGAAACAACTGTCATACATGACAATCAAACGGTAACTATGCCTCTTACGAAATACACAGACCTCCTCAGAATCGCACAATCATTGCGAAGCTCTATCCAGAGAGACAAGGAGGAAAGGAAGGAACATCTTGACACCATCCAAGATACTCTATCCAGAGTGGAAATCCTTCTAACAGCACTGAAGGACTCAAGGACAGTCTTTAACCAATTGGTCCATTCCTCACTAGAGATAGAGCGAAGAAATAACAATCTCAAAAATGTCCTCGAGACACTCTTTGACGACCAAAGCTCTGAGGAAGACCAGTCAGAATCTGACAATGAAGAAGTCCTAACTCCTTCTGCAGCACAGTACTGGAATAGCCTTTATGCCCACGCCTTATCTCCTTCAGGAGATGAAAGTGAAAGATCATGGGCGTCCTCAGACGGACAGCTTGAAAGAAGAAGGGCTGAACGGGCAAAGGCTAAGCAGCCACAACCGGCTAAAGCCAAGGCAACTCCAGTCAGCTCACAAGCTGCGCCAAAGGCCGAGCCAAAGGCGACAACATCCAACCATGGATATGATACTGCAGACGCCGCCTTCACCAGGGCTGAGAACAGACTACTCGGAATTTATTCAAGTTCCGAAGAAGATCACTCAGACCCGGATGAGCCACATCCGAACGTCTACGCTCGAGCCTATGATCCAAACCTGGATCCAAATCTGAGATAAGAAAATCTCGGAGTTTCACAACAGTGACTCACAAAGCTCTAACAAGAGCAAAGTGAAGGGCTGCATAATTCGATGTAGAAAATATCACCAGACATGATCTTGTACAGACGATCTCTCTGACCAACATGCATGAGTGTGTGCAAAAGGAGTGTCCTCAGCAGTGTACTTCAGTGCTATACCTAGCTTAAATAATATGCTGTTTTCATCATGAGTCCAGACTCCGCAACTGTGACAGTGGGCATAATAGTATATGTGTGAATGTGCGGCCATGCTTCCGGTAAAAGAAAATTAGTGTCTGTTTGAAACCATAAACCTCTAAAGGGGTAGCTCTAACAGGTACCTACAGCAATGGCTGCATGCTCATACATATACATTCCGCTGCCCATTGGCTCACAGTGGTTTTACCATATTGAGACAAGACAAGCTCTCCTTGCGTAGCAAGACAAAACAACTACTGTCCGTGTGCAGGGCGCTGCCCTTTGATCCTTAGGGAATAACTGGTCATACACCTCCTAACAAGGAGTATCCTTGTGGGTGTATCGGCACAGGGGGAGGGGGGAGGGGGGAGGGGGGGGGGGAGGGGAGGGGGGGGAGGGGGGGAGGCCTGGGAGGGGGAGGCCGACAAATCAGGTAAAATGAGGGGAAGCCGGGCAAGGGGGTGGCAAACGAACGCAAAAAGCGGGTGTCCCCAAACATTTGGACGGCAGGGAGGAGGATTAGGTGGAGGGAACCTGAGCAAACCCCCAAGACGCCTGGGCCTGTGGCCTCGGCGGATTACTTTTGATGGACACTCGACATGTGACCCATGAAACAGAGGCCCCGCCGGTACAGTGCGTGAACCGCAGCGTTGACAGCAAAGTTGAGAGCATGACGACATGCAGTGGGTCCTTGGCTGAAGGTGCCCGATGAAGCAGTGCCCGGACATTGCGGCTGTAGAGTACGCACAATGGCGGCGTCGCCGTCGCTGATGCTGGATGACGGTCCAACAGCCTGCAGGGCCCGCACATTGGGCGGTGTGGCCAAGGATGAACGTCGTTCGAAGTTATCCATGTAGCTGAAGCTACTTTTGATGGACACTTGACGTGTGACCCATGAAACAGAGGCCGCGCAGATACAGTGAGTGAACAGTAGCATTGACGACAAAGTTGAGAGCATGACGACATGCAGAGTTGCGAAGAAGACCTTGGGTCCTTGATGAAAGTACCCGATGAAACAGTGCCGCGAAATTGCGGCTGTAGAGTACGCACCATGGTGGGGTCGCGGTCGCTAATGCTGGATGACGGTCCGTCCCGCGCATTCGGCAATGTGGCCAAGGATGAACGTCGTTCGAAATTATCCATGTAGCTGAAGTAATTACTTTTGATGGACACTCGACATGTGACCCATGAAACAGAGGCCCCGCCGGTACAGTGCGTGAACCGCAGCGTTGACAGCAAAGTTGAGAGCATGACGACATGCAGTGGGTCCTTGGCTGAAGGTGCCCGATGAAGCAGTGCCCGGACATTGCGGCTGTAGAGTACGCACAATGGCGACGTCGCCGTCGCTGATGCTGGATGACGGTCCAACAGCCTGCAGGGCCCGCACATTGGGCGGTGTGGCCAAGGATGAACGTCGTTCGAAGTTATCCATGTAGCTGAAGCTACTTTTGATGGACACTTGACGTGTGACCCATGAAACAGAGGCCGCGCAGATACAGTGAGTGAACAGTAGCATTGACGACAAAGTTGAGAGCATGACGACATGCAGAGTTGCGAAGAAGACCTTGGGTCCTTGATGAAAGTACCCGATGAAACAGTGCCGCGAAATTGCGGCTGTAGAGTACGCACCATGGTGGGGTCGCGGTCGCTAATGCTGGATGACGGTCCGGCCCGCGCATTCGGCAATGTGGCCAAGGATGAACGTCGTTCGAAATTATCCATGTAGCTGAAGTAATTACTTTTGATGGACACTCGACATGTGACCCATGAAACAGAGGCCCCGCCGGTACAGTGCGTGAACCGCAGCGTTGACAGCAAAGTTGAGAGCATGACGACATGCAGTGGGTCCTTGGCTGAAGGTGCCCGATGAAGCAGTGCCCGGACATTGCGGCTGTAGAGTACGCACAATGGCGGCGTCGCCGTCGCTGATGCTGGATGACGGTCCAACAGCCTGCAGGGCCCGCACATTGGGCGGTGTGGCCAAGGATGAACGTCGTTCGAAGTTATCCATGTAGCTGAAGCTACTTTTGATGGACACTTGACGTGTGACCCATGAAACAGAGGCCGCGCAGATACAGTGAGTGAACAGTAGCATTGACGACAAAGTTGAGAGCATGACGACATGCAGAGTTGCGAAGAAGACCTTGGGTCCTTGATGAAAGTACCCGATGAAACAGTGCCGCGAAATTGCGGCTGTAGAGTACGCACCATGGTGGGGTCGCGGTCGCTAATGCTGGATGACGGTCCGGCCCGCGCATTCGGCAATGTGGCCAAGGATGAACGTCGTTCGAAATTATCCATGTAGCTGAAGTAATTACTTTTGATGGACACTCGACATGTGACCCATGAAACAGAGGCCCCGCCGGTACAGTGCGTGAACCGCAGCGTTGACAGCAAAGTTGAGAGCATGACGACATGCAGTGGGTCCTTGGCTGAAGGTGCCCGATGAAGCAGTGCCCGGACATTGCGGATGACGGTCCAACAGCCTGCAGGGCCCGCACATTGGGCGGTGTGGCCAAGGATGAACGTCGTTCGAAGTTATCCATGTAGCTGAAGCTACTTTTGATGGACACTTGACGTGTGACCCATGAAACAGAGGCCGCGCAGATGCAGTGAGTGAACAGTAGCATTGACGGCAAAGTTGAGAGCATGACGACATGCAGAGTTGCGAAGAAGACCTTGGGTCCTTGCATGAAAGTACCCGATGAAACAGTGCCGCGGCTAATGCTGGATGACGGTCCAACAGCTTGCCGCGCAAGGCACACACATTGGGCAGTTTAGCAGCACATGTTCGTTGTTTTGTTCTAATTCCATGCAGCTGGAGCTACTTATCATGGACGCTGGACGTGTGACCCAGCAGCGTGTGCCACGCCACAGACATTTGCAAGCATGTGTTGGCTGGACAAAAGATGCCCAACTTTCTGGGATCCTTCCTGCACTCTGCTCAATCTACGAAGCCCGCAAGTGCTGTCATGCAGTTTCGGTATCGGAGGCCGCCGTGAAGGAAGCATTGCTGAAAACCCACGGCAATCCACATAGCACCCAGCAGCCTCACGAGGTGTGGATGTTTCGAACCGGCCTTTTAAATCTGGGCAGGAAGGTCGCCGGGTGCAGTTTTCAGCGCAAAGTGCAGCCGTCACTGGAGGCTACGATGTCTACTCCGAGAAGAAACGTCGCGACGCAAGGCGAGCTGAGCGCAAGGCTGAAGCTGGCAAGACAGACTGAGAGGAGAGGTACAGAGCTTGCTGACTGTCGAAAGTTGCTGAGCGTACAGCAAAACGCTTCCGTTTTGGAGTTTGTCAGCTGCGGTGGCAACTGCGTCTGAGAGCAGAGCATAGCAGCATAAAAGCACTTTCTTTCGCCTGGCGCAACTCCGTGTCGTGCTCCAGCTGACACAGTTAGAGTTAGGGGGGCTGACACAGAAATGCAAAGGAGATGCGCATGCCCGAAAGTCCCTCAGGTCGTCTCTTGCCCGGGTACTAGCGTGTGAGCCTATGCTGTAATGTGCCTCTGGCAGATCAATACCTTCAGTGGCTCAGAAAACGGGACTTCCAGAGCATTCCATTCACATGTTTGGCGATGACGAACGAGCAGCTCTCAAGCTTCGAGGAGCTCACGCAGGGATCATCCAATTGGAGCGATTCCATTGGTCTGCCTCTCTGGCAGGAGCTGAAAACCACTGTGGTGAAGAGGTCAGAGTCGACAGCTTCTGAGTCAAGTCCTAATCGCAACGCTGGCCAGCTTGGAGACCTCCGGGCTGCTTTCGCAGATCAGGGCGCAGCTGCGTGCAAATGTCTTCAAGGCACCTCCCATCCAGACTCCGGCCCGTGCAGCCGTGCAGCTTGTGTGCAGCGTTCCAGGCAATTGAAAGCTCTCAAGGCGATGTGAGTGGAACTCAGGCGAAGGAGCTGAGCGCGGGACCGGGCCTTCCAAGCTGCGATTCCTACTAAGACTGAGCTCAAAGAGCACGCAGAATTTCAGGTGACAGAAGCCCCTTCACGTTGCTCTCAATGGAGCTCGTGGCTGAGTTTTTCCAGGCTGGCAAACCTGCTTGCAGTGTTACAGCCGCCTCCCCTTATGACTGCTGCCTGTGAGCGTCTGGGTTGCATGTGGTTGCACGTGCCCGCCAGTTTCATGGCCTTCATCACTCGCTGTCTGTCTTCCTGTGTGAGGCAAGGTTTCAGGAGTTTCAGGCATAGATCATGGCAGCTGCTCTGTCGATTCTGGCAGCAGGCACAGCTGACAACCTCGTGTACAGAAGCCCCGACGTCTCTTCGGAGGCCCAGAGCCCAGAGCCTTTGGAGCTCCGTTCCGTCGGCGGGACAGCCTGCGGCCTGCGAGGCGCAGTGAGCTGATTGCGGAGATGGACCTGGAGCCATTCCCTCAGAGGGTTTTAGGATGATCTCATGCACTTGAGCTGCTTTCCTGAGCTGCTTGAGCTGCTTCAGCTTGTGCCAGGCATTCGGAAGCTGAAAACTGCTCCGTGCTCGAGCACCTGGTGGAAGCCCGAAGGCGCACACATACTGACATGTAGTGTAAGACAACCACAGCATCCTCCTACTCAAATTTTTAGCTGAGCGGAAATAGAAGCTACATGTTCTGCGATTCGTTCGCAGTTAGGAATCGTTTCGATAAGATCTTCCCCAAATCGGACGGCACAATGCATCAAAAAACTTGACTGCTGCGACGGCATCAATGTGAAGCTAGCACTCATTGAGGGCCTGTGCCTTGATGTCAAGGATCTCAAGGAGGGCTGCCAGCAAAGCTGCTGAAAACGGGCAGGGCCTGCTGCGGCCAAAGCATGCCCCCGATTGAAACAAGCGAATCACCAACGAAACAGCAACAGGCCAAACAGTTTTCAGGGCGACCTCCCAACCTGCTGGCCGGACTCATGCTGTAGTCACCGACATCAGCTGTCATGTTGCCTTTGCTCCTTTGGGTCTCTCAGTGCTGGAGGAATTCTGGTGAATCCCACCAGGCTTGTTTTTGCTTTTGTCATGCTGCTGCACAAACAAGAACTACAGGCATGGAACAGTAACGTCGACAGAGCTCCGTCCTAATCCTCTCGAGGGCACCCATCCCCTTGCCAGGGGATGTCTCTCTTTTTGTTTTCTCATCATGTTTACGTGCTGCCATGCAGTTTCATGAGGGTTGTGCTCTGCCATCAACGCTGGGCTTGAGCGGCCGGGAGAGCCATTGAGAAGCCAACGGATCTGTTTGGAGGAGCAGGATAGGGTCATCGGAAATCACGGCCATGCCTCCACCTGCTTTCATCAATCTGATCACTCTGCTGACATCTGGGTCTTTGCAGGGTGGATGTGCCACATCGATCTGTCTCGGAACCAGAGAAGGAAGAGCCGAAGGTTCAGGCTCACCGTGGCCGTCCTTTGACTTTCTCGGAGCTTTGTCGGGGTGGAGGTCCAAGCTCCGGCGCAAAAAGAGCTGGCACCGCCCAAGAAGCACAGGTAGTCCCCTCAGAGACGCGTCATCCGATGTTCCAGCACACTCGCGGCCATGTCGATGCTGAGGTCTGAAACTTGGGCAACGCCGGCCAGCCACAGTAGAGAAGGCCTGCAAGCAAAAAGTATGAGCTGAAATGCACGCGGGCGCAGAGCAGTGCCCAGGCAGTGCCATGTGCTTTTCGCAGTGGAGGCGAAAGAAGAGCAGAGCGGCTGCAGCGACGACTTTCGGATCCTCTCGGCGCCGTCCGGGGCTCGGCTCGGGCTCAGGTTTGGGGTGTCATCTGGGGCAGTGAGAGTCCTGCACGGCTGCGGCAGGATGCACTTCAAAGCCTGTCTCAGCAGATGGCTCCAGGCAGCGCAGCCCAGTCTAGGGTCAGGTCAGTTGGGCTTCCCTTCAATGCTTCATGTTTCTACCATCCAGGGATAGCATCTCCGGGCGCAGTAACCTGCTTCCACCCGATTTCACTGCAGAGTGAATTGAGATTGCGCTTGTCTGCATTGAGTGAAATGGCAAGGCTCTTTGACATCTCCGGTGGGCCTCACGGCATGGGGTCCAGGGAGAGGACGTGACATAGGCCTGTTCTGTTAAAGCGGCACATAACACCTTACCTTACCATCAGCTTGTTGTGGTCTTGAAGTTCTTTGCTTGATTTGTCTTGCAAGTTTCAGGGCCAGCTTGCAGCGCCACCTTCCCTGCCGTGCATGTGCGAGATATTGCAGATTGACCAGCAGATCCAAGATCAAGGATTGCACGCAATGAGCTCGAGAACAACACATTTTGCTTCGGCTGTAGCGGTCGGCCCAGCGACCTCTGCACGAGGAACACTTACGAAGAAGAGGACTTCTTGCCTCGACCCAGACCGTTGACGACATGGAGTTGTCTTGGGGAGCAGATGCTGCGACAGACAGGATTGATGTGGACGCGGTGCCTGGGGGAGCCGGCACTGCGCCAGGCATGACTGACATGGACACGGCGCCGGCAGTGTCCTTACTAGACTCCTTGCCAGAGCCGGATGTGGCACCCCTCGATCAGTCGGACTCTGACTGGAAGCTGCGGGGAGAAGCCTCCACCGAAGAAGGCGAAGGCTGAGAAAAATCCACTGGCTGCAGTGCAGGTGGGTATCCCGGTCGACAATGCAGCAGCTCCTGCAACCACAAGCAGAAGAGAAAACTCAGCTCGCCTGATGGCCGTGGCCTTGCACGAAGGCTTCGTGGCAGGTCAGGCAGGACAGGCAGGACCACAAAAGCAGGCAGAAGTGGCCGAGCCGACGGGCAGACCCGCCAGCCTGCACAGGCAGGTGAAGACAGAGAAGCAATCAGCGCTTGCGCTACTTCGTTTGCACAAGGAGGCCAATCCAGGACTACACTGCATCCTGGCAACTTTTTAGCCGCTCCCATGTGCTGCGTCCAATATGGACCGATGAAGATGCAGCTTTCCTACGACGTGCTCCTACGAGGCCTGGCGGATTTGGAGACCTTCCCTGAGAGAGTACTGCCCATTGCTCGTTTCGCTCTTCATGTGGACGTCCAGATCAAGATCAAAAGGAGCAATGGGCAGTGGCAATGTTGGGAGTTTCACGCGGGAACGGCTAATGAGAGGAATCCGTGATCCATGCTGAACGCGGAAGCTACAGGACATCTTCTTCGTGACTTCCCAGAACGACGAAAATCGTCGTACCAGCAAGGGTCAACGGAGGCACAGCGAAACTTACCCCAGTCCCTTTGGATGCGAACCTAGTGCAGTTCCTACAGAAGCTGCTGCGCATGCCAAAAGATGATGGGGCAGCCTGCAGGAGCTTTGCCCTACTCTGCCGGAGGAGGCCTTCATCTCGGTGCCCTTGCAGAGCCGAGCACAGGCGCGGTGGATCGTGGCGGTGACGAAGGATGGCATCCCTTCTGTGCCCGAGCTCGTCTTGAACTCCAGAGCCGTCTCGGCTACAGCAGATGGCTCATTGCATGCAGTGCAAAGACGAGGACGATGCCGATTGTTGCATCGCCTCTGGAGAACAAAGAGGACATAGCCGTTAGATTCCAAGAACTATCAAACGAATAGTTGAGTTCGTGACATGGCAGGGTTGATCAGTGCAATGCTGAGATGGCAGCATATACGCACTGTCATGGAAAACATGTCACAATGAGCCATATGGATTGCCCTGATGGGGAGATCACAGTGGTTGGCACTCAGTTAACAACAAGAAACCCAGGCCTTGAATGCTACTGTAAGATGCAGCGTCCTGCTGCTCGGGCTTCGGCCTGAAACTGATGAGCTGCCTTGGCTGAGCACGTTGAGTTCCGACGAGCCTGCACTTGTTGCTACCAAATCTTCGGCTGTTGAAAAAGTGATGCAGCATGGCTTGCATGTGGTAGAGTCTGCATGTTTTTCATAGATTGCCACGAATGAAGAAAGTGAGTGCACCATGGAATTTGGAGGCCGACACCTCCCTCGTTTCCCAATTGGGTGGTCTTGCTGTTGTGGCCTTTCTGTCGGAGGCATGCTGACCACCAGTCCGTTGGGACAGAGACAGCGGCTGCCGCCTCTAAGCGGCTCCGACCTGAACTGCGGCTGCGACCCAACCGACAATTCCTGGCGATGCTTTTTTCGAAGGCGAGAATGCGTCGTCCATGGCGCCACCTGCGCGCCTGACCGCGGTGCCGGGCCCTCAAATCCAAAGAATGCCCAAGTCTTGCGCGGATACTGCGGCCGCACATGCAGTATGCGTCGGAACGACGGTGACCGCCACTTCGTCCGGAGTTCAAGATGTTGATGCATTCCAGAATAGGTTTCGAGCAACTAGATCAAGCTTGTGGCACTAGGCAGGGGTTCAACTCGAGATCATTCAAGCATCAGCAGGGCTCGAGCCAAGGCCGAAGAAGGTCTGCACATATCTTGTGCCGATGATGCAAACCCTCATTAGGGACAGTGGAATACGAAATTTTGAAAGCGCTGCCAGGTTGGCTCCTTCCAGTCCCAACCTGTCGCCGGCAAACTCCTCCGTCGGCACCGTCAAGGAGGAAATGGTTTGCAGATTTTTGCAGCGCGCTTGTTCAGAACCTTCAAGCAGGGGGCGTCGCTGGAGCCGTCGGATGCTTCTGCTTCCGGGGCCACGCCCTCGGTGACGCCCCGGTGGCTTCTCCGTGTTCGGCTCTCCCTGGGCTTCAGGTCTCCACAGTGCTGCCCCACGCGTCGCCCGCGACATCACCAGGTGATAGTGCTGGGACGCTTTCGTCGCAACAGTACGACTATCTGGACGGGGTGTCTGCGTGATGCCAGTGTTGAAGAGCCTTTCCCAGGGTTCAACAGAGGCCACCTCACGTGATGTTTCCTGTGTTAGTGCTTCAACAACTTGTTTGAAACAATTGCCATAAGGTGGGTTCCCCTTTTGGTTGGGATTTAGGGCGTAGTTGCGAGGAAGTGTATGGTCGATGGTCCCTCTTTTTAGAAGCACGCTCAGAAGACTCCATGTCGTCCTGCGACATGTGTTGCTCGAGAAGCAGTTGTAGTAGAAATCGGCTCATCTGTGAGATGCCTCATGCGGCACTCGGTCGCCATGTCCAAGTTCTGAGCATGCCAACGACAGCAAAAGATCGTGTGACTGTGGATACTGTTGACGGCTGGACACGGTGACTTAGTGTTTTGGCGTTACGGCCACGCGGCCACCCCTGCTCTAAGCAGTTGTTGCATGCAAGGCCTTTGCCCAGGAATTCCTGGGATCTGTTTAACTATGTAGCAACTATGTACTCTGATTATTTGGGCTCCGAGACTAGGAGGCTTGTTGGGAAACGGCATTGAGATGGCTGTCGTGATTTCCGGACAGTCGCCGGGTTAACCATCGCACATAGACAGCCGGTCTCTGTTGACCTGTCCTCTCGGCCAATTTCCATGCCTTCCGTGTACTGTACTGCAATGAAATCATGGTTTTGGAGCGGTGAAAGTCTCTCCTGGCAACGTGTTGAACGGAACAATGATGAAAGCAGCGGTGAAAACCGCGTTGCCAGGTCACGTCCACTCCGCTCGTCCTACACAGTTGTGCTTCAAGCACAGCCAGCAGCAGACACTGCGTCCCCAGACTGATAATTGAGATGCTGCTTTTTGTGCGTCACATTGGCACTTGTAAAAGCATCTTAAGGGCATGCTCGAGGGTTTTTGAAGGTGAAGTTATGAATGTACACGAGACCAGAATGTCTGCGAGAAAGCTGGCATGTATTCCAGATTATGCTGCACGTACAGTGGTGTTAAACCATTCTCATTGCATCATTGCATTTTTCGCATGGGCAAAAGGATCATGACCAGTTGTGCTATCGGCTGGGTTTCTTTTGAAGCCTTCGCCAATCCCGTTGCCAACTGCACAAGGCAGGTGACTTGCGGTTCTTGGCAAGACTGCTGGATGCAAAGTGTTTCTGGAGCAGAGCCAGATGGCGTTCGGGATGGGTTACACTTCGACTTTTGCACCTTGGTTACCCGTCTGAGACTTTCCAGACCGGACCCTCAGACTGAGTTTTGGACAAGCTGTGCCGCTCAGAGTTTTTGCTTGAGAGAGGGTTTGCATCGCACGTGCAGTATAGACACAGTGCTGTTTCATGTGCCAGCGGTCGTGAATCAAGCGGTCACCTGCTGACATGTTGTACTAGTTCCAGCACGCGAAATTGAAGGCTTCGTAGCTTTGAGGGTGAATTGCTAACTTCTCCGTTTACAACAGTTGGGTCCTAGGAAGGGGATGGAAGACTGTT
The DNA here is from genome assembly GCA_905221615.1 of Symbiodinium sp. CCMP2592. Taxonomy (NCBI): domain Eukaryota; class Dinophyceae; order Suessiales; family Symbiodiniaceae; genus Symbiodinium; species Symbiodinium sp. CCMP2592. The sequence goes on along the minus strand of CAJNDT010005512.1, from coordinate 134,247 downwards.
TGATGGCAGCTGTTTCATCTGGTCGACACAGCTTGTTGCAGCTCAACGATTGGTTCCCAATGTAACATACGGCTTCACCGGTGACCAGGAGGAGTTGCAGGGTCGTGCCTGGGGTTCGGCAAGCACAGCTGTTCATATCGCGATGTTTAAGTGGTTTCGGTCTGGTTGGGATGTTGCTGTAGGCTTCTCCCCAGGCATCCCTGCAATTGAAGCAGACAGGGATGAGGGGTTCGCTGTTTGCTCGCAAAGTGGCAGATGCAGAAACTGATGCTTTCGGTCGGAACTGCGAGCAGCGTCACGTTACAATCATCTTTGTCTGTCCCACTCCCACTCAAGCAATTGCATTAGCTATGAAACACTCGAGACATGCCGGCAAGGTTGCCACGGAGCAGAAGTCATCGTCAGGTCAAGCCAAGCTGTCGCAAGAAGTTGTCTGCAGCTTCCGACACGTACGCTCAGAAAAATGCAGTGTAGAAGCACCTGACGCCCCGTCGTGGGGGTGGCAGGGCGGTGCCATGGCAGCCCTGACAGTGAGACAGGTCGGCCAGGTTGCTCCACCCCTGAAGCAGAAGGTGGAGCAGTTTCAGCAGATCATTGACAACAATGACCAGTCTGTGGCCCGCATCCGCGAGCAGCTACGCAGACTGGAGCCGCAGCGAGAGCGTCTCTCGGACCAGGTCCAGCAGCGACAAGACGACCGCCGGTCCATTCATTCGCAGCTGGCGCGCCTGGAAGACTCCTTGGCCTCTTTCGGGGCAGAGAGTGTGCAGCTCGAGGCTGCAGCTGAGGAGATGCCGCGGCTTCTGGAACGCATTGCAGTGCCGGTGAATGCCCCTGGCGCGCAAGTGGATCCGTCTGGTTTTCGCAGACTGCCGGCAGCAGCCATTGATGTGCCTCTCCCGTACTTCGATGCGCTTGCAGAGCAGCTTGAAGCAAGGACGAAACAGGTCTGTGTAGAACAACATCAGCGCCATACTGCGGCATGCATAGAATCAACATGCAGACGCAGAAGAGCCGTTTTTGCCCCTGCAGGTCTACGAGAGAGTGAATGCCGTCGAAAAGGCCTTGGCGACATACAATCGCCAGGCAGGGGGAGGGAAGTCGGTGGTGTGCTCGGTCAACTCCTATGAATTATGTCAGGCAAATGCGGTCTTGGGAGTTGAGTGGTGGGAGCACAGCACTAAAGGGCGATCTGTCACGATCTAAACGTGAACCACCCAGGAGAGCAGGCTGATCATGCCAAGAAGGCAGTGTCCCTGCCCGAATGGTTTTCTGAACGTTTCCGAGAGTGGCATCGGACGGTCGGGCCCATGCGTGGCAAGTAGGAATCATGACGGATGACCGTGCGAGGGCTTACTCTCCTCAGAATGAGCGGGCTGCGTGGCGGGCTCTCTTCTGGCTCCTCTTTGTTGACTCAGTTGTGGGCCGGTCCTGGGCTTCGAACCCGGCCGGGCGCAGACGCCAAGTGCAGCATTGGTCTGGGCAAACCTGATAAAACTGGGTGATCGTGGAGCGAGACAAAACTACATCGTTTCAGCAATGGTATCGTGTTTCTACGGTGTCGTCACTATTCATTTCCGATTGCTCGTGTCAAGAGCACTCTCGGGAGCGCTCATTCCTAGCCCCCTCGCCCGATCTGACCCCCTGGAACGGTCTGATCGCATTCATTCCGTTGCAGTCGTTGCTGTCATGACTTCGCACCCAAATTTTCTATCAAGCTAGCTAGAGCCGCTCCATGCCAGGTTTCAGGCGTCCCAGTGACATCGCAGATCGAGGCTCGTGTGCAGCTGGTGACAATGAGCCTGCGCACTGCAGCAATACATCATCTGTTCGCGATAAGCCGATAGTCGACAAGTCTGCGAATCTAAACGAACGAAGACTCGAAGGGTGACCTGCTTGAGTTGGTCGGACGAGGCTGTGGTGCGGTCCGAGTTCTTGCAGTTCAAAGCCATAGCTGCCGAGCTCGCACAGGACCACTGTCGAGAACCTAGGTGGTTTTTTAGATTCGCAGTAAGAGACTGTATGTGCGGACATCTGGAGAGAAGGAAGAAGTTCTGTTCAACGTGCAGCAGTCGGTTATCAAGGGCGTTCGGGCGGTGGTTGTTAGTGTGACATGTCGATTTTCACACGGCGTTCTGACGTTCGCATATCACATACTGCAGATCAGAAACCTGCAAAGGGCCATTTGAGCCAGATGATGCCAGGCGGGCGAGCGCATCGAGCAGCTCCGTGATGCAGCTGTGAGAACGCGAGGCCTCGATTGCAGCCTGCTTGTAGCCGAGTTTGCTTCGGCCTGAATCCATCTGAATGAACGTCAAGCACCTTAGTTTCGACATGAGCTGTGAGGTGGCATTGTCAGACGGCCAAAACTCCTCTGCATGTTTTTGACTTCCCTTTGCTTTGTCTTTCTTTTACACAGACCTGCAACAGATGGGCTCCGTGCCGTCGCTCCTACCGCCCCATGTAATTAAGTTTGTAGTGTAATGCTCCTGGGTACAGCTCCGGAAAAGACTGTGTGGGAGCCTGGAGATGCGGGAAGGTTCGTGAGCCGTCCTCACTTGAAACGGAATCGCCACAAGGCATGGCTCGCGGTTATCCCCATGACCTGATAAAGAAAGGTCGAAACTGCCTGAATTCGCAGTGGGTGAAACGTTTCTTCGTATGTCATGATATATAAGAGGCGATCTAGAAACACTCTTCCCACGTAGCCATGCGAAACCGGCCGGATGCAGCACAGTGCTGTAACTGGAAGCTCGAGTAAGTGTCGGATTCGTGGCTCTTGTGTTGTGGTGTTGTGCCGTACGAAACTGTCTCAATTGCCTGCAAAGACGAAGTCGAGCATACATGCTGAGACGCAACAGCTTGTCTGTGCAGCATCCCAGGCAGGTCGATTGCATATTGCATCATGTTGCGTCCGACTTTTGAGCAAATCTTGCCGGTCTCTACCTTTATGATCCGAAGTCCGAAGCTGGATGTGTTGCCCAACACACTCCAATCGTTCATGTTGTGTGTTTGAGTGGCCATTTGTTCACACACAGGTGTTCCAGTGGGCATGTGCGATTCCTAGCTTGCTCGCTTGTTCATGCCTGCCCTCTCACATCCTTCGCCTACCATGCAAGGTTAGCGCGCCCTGCAGAACAGGACTACGATCAACGCATGGCGAGCTCGGCAAGTTTCAAGTAGCCGCCCAGCCACAGGAGGGGCGCAGGGGCGGAAGATGTCACTAGCCTGCAGGTCGCTGCCCGAGCCGGAGCAAACTTTGGAGCTCTGCCCTCAGAGTGAGATGAGTGAGCTCTCTCAGCGGCCCTTCGCGCATCTCCAGTTTCTTATTTTGGCGTTGCGTTGCCTGCATTCTGGTGCTGGAAGCCTGGTGTTGTACACGCAGCGCACGCACAGCCTCCAAACCTGGAATCTGGCGACGATCCTAAACGAGGTCAAGCCGGGAACCCGAGAACGGAACAAGCAAGCAAACATGACCGAGCAGTGACGCCTGTGTTTTCTGCCCGAGGGCACGCCGCGGGGTCTCATGGTGGAGCTTGCGGTTTAAGCACCCCTCTTCTCCCCTCCGCGCCCATTCCGTGCCGTGACGTGCCGTGGTGTCCTTGGTCGGATCCTGCGCCCGCCTCCCTTCGGAACGCTTGCCCGGCGGTGTCATGCCTGCCCCGTGCTCATCGGTGTCCCTATGCTACCCTTCTCATGCACTATGTGCGGATCCCATTCTAAGCGAGTGTCTAACCTCCGAGAAGGTTTTGAGGCAAAAGGGCTCACATGTTCGACTTCGTTCAGGGCCAGCTTCTCGGGCCCCTTGCCATCAGCTCGTCTCGCCGGCCTGCTTTAGCTCAGCTTCAGGCTGTTGAGCCTTCTGCACGAGTCCAAACCGTGGCAGGATCGGTCTGATGGGCTGCGGTGGCTGCATGGTTGCAAGTGGAGGTAGATTACCAGCCCTCCCAAGTGGCCTCGTGGGTTGCGAGAGCGTTACCTTGTTCCGCAAAGGAATGATTCCGGGTGCAAGCCCCGCGGGAGCAACTAGTGCTGGCCTATTCGGTGCCAACACTGGTGGAGGCTTATTTGGTGCCAACACCGGTGGAGGCTTGTTTGGTGCCAACACTGGTGGAGGCTTATTTGGTGCCAGCACTGGTGGAGGCCTCTTCGGTGCCAACACCGGCGGAGGCATGTTCGGTGCCAACACTGGAGGAGGTCTGTTCGGTGGCAACACCGGCGGAGGCATGTTCGGGGCTAACACTGGGGGGGGCCTTTTCGGCGCCAATACTGGTGGAGGCTTGTTTGGTGCCAACACTGGTGGAGGCTTGTTTGGCCAAAGCTCCAGTGGCGGCCTGTTTGGGCAGAGCTCGGGTGGAGGCCTGTTTGGAGGGAACACCGGCGGAGGCCTCTTCGGCCAAAACACAGGTGGAGGCATGTTTGGGCAGAATACTGGTGGAGGACTGTTCGGCAACACCGGAGGGGGTCTGTTTGGACAGAACACCGGGGGTGGTATGTTCGGCCAAAACACTGGTGGAGGAATGTTCGGACAGAATACCGGTGGAGGCCTCTTCGGTGGACAGAACACCGGCGGTGGACTCTTTGGTGGCGGCAACACAGGGGGTGGTCTCTTCGGAGGTGCTGCTAATACTGGCGGTGGACTCTTCGGAGGCAACACTGGGGGAGGCCTGTTCGGTGGAAATACTGGCGGCGGCATGTTTGGAGCAAACACTGGAGGCGGCTTGTTCTAAACTTTGCAGAGGAGCCTCGAAAAAGAGTACCGGTTCGTTGTGTGGAGTCCTTGTGAGACTGGTGTGATAGTTTCCGTAGAACCACCTGAGCAGGAGTACAAAGTAACAGAGTAGAACATAACATAACTCGCCTGAGAAGTTCTGCCCGTGTGCATGTGGCTCAAAGCCGATGGGCGTCCGCGCACAACGTGTGGCCGGAACGTCCCATAGGTACGGGCAGGCGCCGCAGCGATATCGCAACAAGAAAGTCAGTCTGCGTGCCTGTTGGCTCCTGACAATTCTATCTGTTGCTCTCAGGGCAGCCCAGCATGGAGCGCGATGACTCCTTGTCATGCCATGCAAAGTTTTAGCCAATAGGCATTCATGGGGCGGCTGTGAGAGCTTGTCCAGTGACGCACCAATGCCAGGTTTAACGTCGACTCTGGCCATGCACTTGGAGCTGGCACGAGACGTCTTATCAATGCATCAGCGACTCAGTGCCTCATGCGATGCCGAAGTGGACATTCAACTTTCTGATAAGGTTTGGAGGTGAAGAGCACCGTGACAACGGAGGCAGGTTCCATGTTGGTGTTGGTGCCGCCTGATTTACTGTGTTCGTAAATCTCTGCTGCTCAGCGTTTCGCTCAGCCATGACTCAGCAAATCTCTGCAGGGCCTGGGCTTGCTGGGCTTTGACCTCATGAGCTCCCGGGCGCTTCGGTTGCAGGTAGGCTCAGCAGAACACATTGCATGGCAAGGTCGGGAAAGCAATGTGTCACGAATTCACAAAGCTGCAGAAAAATATCGAGGACATGTTCAGATCTTCAAGCAACCCTGTGATATGGCCGCCCAATGTTCACAAAAGGTTTCTTGCCCTGCAGGAGTAGCACGACAGCTGCTGGGTCGAAAGGCAGCGTTACGGCGTTTGTCAACTCGGTCTAGTTTTTCCTGTGTAGCTGTGACCGCTGCTAGGACCTGGAAGCTGTACCTAGAGGAGTGATGCAGCGCGTCATCACTACTCGGCAGGACTGAGCTTTGTTTCCCGTGTGTCCTGGATTGATCCCAGGTCCTTCCATAGCGTAGGGGTCCAGGATGGTCCATTAAAAGCCACGTTATGTCCTGGTGCCTTGCTATGATGGTGCAGGAGAGATTTTATGGCTGTCTGCCAGGATCCTCAGCATGGCTCGTACATGACTGGTTCCTGATTCCTGTAGTCAGCGCTTGTTTCGATTTCTGTGCCTTTGGTGCAGGTCACTTCCTGTGAACTTGCTGTTTTTCCTCTGCTTCGTCATCGCGGTAGACGTCCAAGAGCGTCAGCAGCTGTTGTTGATGCTAAATCCCATATTCAGGCAGAGAATTGTAGTTGGGATGTGGAATGCTGACTGAGCATGGGCTCGTTGCCAGCTGCCCATTTGTGATGCTTTCTCGACTGCTTCAGCAGAGCTTGAGTCAGCGGTTTCGCTTTAAGCCAATGCTTCGGAGGTTGCAATGCACGAAGATATCACCACAGTATACATGGTCGAGCCATGCGCCAAGGTAAGCAGACTGTGAGAGGCCACTGCTCGAAGAAGCATCGTCTGAGGTCTGGGCTTAGGACACACCTTTCCGATGGGTCAGATGACATCGGCGACACGGAGGGCATTTGGTCCTGGTGGGCCCCCAAGAAATCCTTTCATCACTTTCTGCACTTCACCTACATCCAGCTGACCTGCCCAGGTTAGAGGGGGAGCTTATGTTTGGGACACAGCAACTCACTGCCGAGAGAATTTCACATCTAGGACTCTGAGACCTGCATCACGACAGAGTTGCCTGGAATCTGAAGGCCTAAGCTCTTTCTGCAGTCTGATTCACTTGGTGTACCGTTGCTCGCTCAGGGCCTGTGAAGCATTGAAAGGAACAAGAAATCAGTTTGCAACATGAAAGATCTGGCTGCTTCCTAGGTACCAGAACAAGTCCATGTGCACCACTTAGACAGATCAAGTTTTCTGTGTCTTGATCGGAAGTTGTCACTGCTAACTCAGGTGGAGCCGAGTCCTGACTTACAATCAGGTTACAGGCTCGCCGGAAGATGTTGGCTCGAAGAGAGTCTGTCGACAGCCTGAAAGGTCCTGTGGTACTGGAACAGCAGCGGAGCACAAAGTCCTGGCCTCAGCTCAACTGGGGGGCGCGCGTCGGCCTCGGTTGAAAAGACGGGGCTTCCAGATGCAAAACTGCAATGAGGACCTTGTGCGAAGAGGGAGAGGGTGTTGCCGGCGACATGTGCGCCGCACGGTCTGCAGGGATGCTCGCATCTTCAGCTGAGGACCTGTCTCAAGGGACTGAGTGCTTGGCTAGTGATGCGCCAGAGAACCAGGTGAGCTTCGAGCAATCGGCCCCACCTGGGAGGTACTGCTACGGTCAGAGAACATCCTCACGCGACTCTTTCGGTTCCAATCAGGCGCTGGGTCCATGCTCTTAAGCCTAGGGCCCGACAGGTGCATCAGGCCGAGGCCGCAAGAACTGTATCATGAATCGAAACCCACGCACGAAGATCCCGATCACAGGAAGCATCTGTAAGTGTCGCAGATCATGACTCTGCAGAGGTGCTTCCGATCACTGCGCCGGATCCTCGCGAGTACGAGGGAGGAGCTGTGACGCCGCTGAGCCGCCTTAATGCCCGAGCTCGAAGTGCAACTCTCGAACGAACTTCCTTTGCGTTTTTTTGGTCTGACTGCAAAACATGCGCTAAGGCCAGCACAGAGAAGAGCATACTATGCCAAGGGCTGAGAGCAACATTGAACAAGACTTTGCCGCATGATGGAGTGCATGGGCTGCATCTGGCTCAATTCAGGACTCTGCTTTCGAAGTAGCACCATCCTCCTCACGAAGGAAGGGGGAAATCTTGGGTTTGCTATTGAAGGCTAAACGTGCCGGGCGCTCACCTGCCAGGCTTGCTGAGGACACTCGGCCAGAATTCGATTTTCTGTCACAGTCCCAGCAATCAAAATGGCTTCGTGCACATCCAGATCTTGGGCGTTGTTGGCACATTGCAGTCGGATCGCAGGCTGCCACGAAGCTTTCCAGAGGAGCCATCAGCAGCCGAACGCAGTTTGCAGTCTGATGGACTAGTAGCTTGCTTTTGGAAGGATACTTTCCAAGTGGCCATCTACCCGAACACGCCGTCTGATCTTATAGCAGAGCATGTCGCCTACATCAAAAACCGTGAATGGTTAGATGTCCGGATCCCGGTGGAGTACCTCTGCCTTGCCGCTGTGTGTTGTAATCCTGCCACATCTTGCCACCACTATGGAACTCAGCGTAGCACAAGTCGCGAGATTCTTTCGAGTGTGTGCGTGTACATGCAAACAGTTCCGAGGTGCGAACGAAGCTTTTGAAGATTAATGCCGTGCTCGTGAATGCTGAAGTCGGAAGGTTTCTCGTGCACAATGGACGGGTTCTGCACGGAATCTGTGGCTCATACTGCCTTCGCGGAAGGCCTCGGCTGCAGAAGTTCACCATCGAGTTGGCCGGGCTGCCTTGGAACACACCACTAGAGCGATCGCAGCGTGCCCTGTGCATCCAAGGCGCAAAGCCGCGGAGGAGGCTTCTTCAAGCAGGTCAGGTCAACCTCCCAGATACTGTTTCCGGTGACACTTGCAGCAACACAAGCTATGACTTTGGCTGAGGGTTAATACGCTGTTCCTCGAGATGTTCCCTGGCGCAGCCTGCTCAGACTGCGGACTGACTCTGAAGAGTCCTTGCTACTGCTCACCATGTAGAAGCAGTTTCGCTTCGTAAGAACCCGACTCCTTCCGAGTGCGAAGCGTCTGGCTTTCAGGTTGCGAGCATCGTGTTTGACATCCTCTTTGCAGTATTCTTGTTAGGCTTCTTCCTGTCCGTGGCTAAGATGCTCAGACCGAAAGCAAACGGGACATGAAGAGCCCCTTGGGAATCCAGGGACCCCTGAAAGGTCCGAGTGTTTCCAGCTCGGAAAGGCGATCGCCAGGCGGAAGGCCGGGCAGGGCTAGGAGTCGCAACTGCGGACGGTGGAAGCAGACGCACCAACATAGATCGAACCGGCATTTGCGCACGGCACGGTTCGAAGATGTAGAAGAGGTAGATGTGCCAAGGTTGTTGTAGGCGGGTGTTGCACATAGCCTCCAGGCTGCTCTGTCGTGGGTCTTGTTGTGCTTGGAAGCAAACGTAATGCTGCAACGACGGCTGCTGTCTGCCACTACCGCTGCTACTACTACTGCTACTACTACTACTACTACTACTACTACCACCACGACTGCTACTGCCAACACCCCGAGTGCTGCTCCTTTTGTTGCTTTTCTTCCCGCTTTGTCAGTTGGCATCATGCTCTTACTACCGACGACGTGCCATGACGACGACAGCGCTTACCACTAATGCAGTGTCACTGCGGCGGCACCGCCGACCACTTCTACCGGAGGTCCTGTTGCCAGCTACTACCGCCATCGTTGCTACAGCAATGCTTTTGCTGTGACTTCTCCGCTGTGCTGCTTCTTCTTGTTATGCTGCTGTGTCCCGGCTCGTACTCCACAGCCATTGTAGTCTACAGTGTGATGAGTAGCTTTGTCAGCTATAATGCTGAGGTTGCGTGTTCTGTTTCCTATCGAGCCTATCGTACTGACATCATTGCCATAGTGATTGCGGGCGGTACGCCATCATTCCTTGCCACTGGGACTCGAATTGATGTTGTCAATGCTGCCGTCACTCTCATCAAGAGGCTTGCAGCCGTATTTGGATGATGTGATTGTGCAAAAAGCATTGTTTGCATTTGATCGCTTTCGGACAGGGCTGGAAGCACATCAAAAAAGGGTGGACCCTGTTGCAATGGCTCACTATCTGTTCGGATCTCAGCAAGGACCGTGGCATGCTGTTCGGATTACTGCTAGACTCTCAAGCCGACTGAAGCCGAGTTGGTGGCGCTGCTGTCCTCATCGGCTACGGGTATGAAATGTTTTTGCGTTTGTGGCCTCAGTTTTGGCGTAGAGCATCTTGCTCTGCATGCCGCGTTGTTGCAGCACGGAGCGTGACAAGATAGTAATTGTCGCGCTTAGGCGAAGATGTTGTCTCGGCATACAAAGCAGTGGTTGCAAATGCGGAAGAGGAGCCGTTGTTGGCAGCAGTTGCATCCTTGCGAAAGCAGGAAAGCAAATAGGGTGGCATTCCAGTTTCGGGATGCCGCAGGCAGCATAGATTCAACTCTGCAGCTGGAAGGATCTTCCTGCAGACACTAGCACTGGCATCGCGCTGCTAAATGAGGCCTTGTTCCCTGCGCATCCGTGACCAAGACACGTGCGAGTGTTGCTGGTAATCGAGGTTGAACAAATGAGCTGGTTCGTGGTCAACTTCCGGGTGGTTACCGGTCTGCCGCATCCTTAGTGTTCCAGCTAGTGGCTACAGCTAGCGATGGTGCAGGAGAAGCAACAGGAGTGTTGCGGTGTTGCTTCTGGTTCACTCAAACCATAGACGCAGCCGGCCGTGGAACAACGACTTCAAGAGCTGTTGCCTTCGTGGTCAGGTACTGCTTGCTTCTCATGGTGCGCTTCTTCACCGCCTTTGGAGCGCAGCCACGACTAGCCGTGGTGACCAAGACGTTGGAGGCTGCCAGTGGCTTCGTGGAGATGCTGCTGAGCCGGCTGGTCGTGCTTAAATTCATAAATGTGTCACGCAGGCTTCCTTACTGTGCAGCCTCTGCTCGTATGCAGATGTGCAGACATGTATTGCCCCACATAGAATCCTAGAAGCCTCTCCAAGACGTGCCGGTTTTTCGGAAACTTGAGTCGTGGGAATAGGTCAGCGCCTTCGACATTGTCCACTTCCTGGTAGTTTTAGCCCCGACATGGCTGGTCTGAGCCTTGACGTCCCATAGTGTCTCCATAGTTCAATGTGGGGCCCCACCAAACCAGCCCAGCCGTCGCGACCAAGGCTTACGCTCTGTGCCGGCCTTAGCTTCGCGAGCACACCACAGGGTCAATCGACCGGACAAAGTTTGAGTTGTGTCAGCCACAGGGCCGGGTGCTTCATCTTCGGCCGAAGGATGGAGGATGGCGTATTTGTGTTGGGGAAGGCGTCCGTCGGTTCTCGCTGATACTGAACGAGGAGTTCGCGACTTTGGACGCTTCGATCGGCTACTGCTTCAAGCTGATGATTGAGGGAGAGCATGGCTGGCTTGATTGAAGCAAGTTCATGAGCAGAGCAGTGCAAGGGTTACTCAGGGTCGACGACGTTGGATCGCCAGGTATGATTGGCCCTACTATTCGGAAGAGCTATGGCCCCAGTTAAAGACAGCATCACTCCTGGTCTCAAGCAGTAGCTGCCTAAGGAATTACTTCACCACGATGTTCTGGATGTGGACTTTCATGGTGTTGCTAAATGTGGTCATGTTGAATCTGGTGGGAGCCTTGGTGCTTTTCCTGATTTTGCGGACCTCCTGCCAGCTGCGTCGTGTAGGTCCTAGCCATCATTTTGGATGTCTACGGCTCGATTCGGAGGGAGACTGGCAAGAGTGAGACGGCGTCCGCACCTCGGAACCTTCGGAGGTTGAAAAGTGGCATACAACCACGGGTTTTTCCAAGGTGGCTCACACTCTGGCGAATGCTTTTGCAGCTCTGGTACCGTCGGGTCTGGGTGAAGAGTGCAACACTGCTGCAGGCGTCCTAAGTTGTTGTCCAAGTATCTGACACTGCGAATGCTCATGTTGATGCTTGCAGGCTTTAGAGGAGCTGCCAGCTGAGATCCGACGTGAAGACCTGCAAGCAACGTGGCTGAAATGAGCGGGTTTTCAGTTCACTGGCCAGAGTAAATGCTGGCCTCAGCAGCGCTCTGGATCGAAAGGGGAGTGTTGCGTCTAATAAACGTTTCAATTGCTTGGCCGGGGGTGGCGATGGATTTGCATGCACAAGGGGAGCGTTTCGTTTAGGGCTTATGTGCCTGCCTTCCTCCTTGATTCTTTCCCCCCCATCCGTGGATGCAGCTTGTCGAAAGGGTTGGCTTCCTCTTCCCGAAGAGCCTTGCTTGTCGACCGAGGAGAAGTTCCCTTCCATGTGCAACGCCGCCTCCTCAGCCCACTAATGCCTTCTGCAATGGCGAGCTGCGAGCCTCCGCTTTTCCGCTGTGAAATCACTCGAGCGGCGCATTGAAACGATGCGCACTTCGAACTCATCGTGTATGGATTTCTCGTCAGGAGCAGCTCAAGGTCTTGTTCCAGGAGTGCCACTTCCAGGCACGACGAGCGAAACCTTGCCATGCTAGAAGAGTCGGGAAGGAGACAAAGCCGGCATTAGGATCGTCAGATCCTCAGCACCCGATGTGTTCTTGGCAGGTCCAAATGGACGATCAAGCAGCCTCTCAGAGCAAGCGGTCAGTGCCCCTGTCGGAGATGCCGCATGACGGAATGCAACATAATATCGTCCTAGGATGCGTTGTTCACCGCGCGCAAAGTCTTTGCATTTAAGTAAGACGAAGTAAGCTTCGGTCCCCGGCGACTGCAGGTGCATGAAAATGGCACTGTCCTGCAAACTAGCGTTGGATCAGGCAATGCCGATGTCTAGCACATGTCTATAGATTGATTACTTGCGGGCAAAGCGCAGTGTGCATCGGTGGTCCGTGCATGTGCAGGTGACAGACACAGCCGCAGCCCAAGTGCAGAAAAACATCTGTGAAGGGGGAGATGCTTTCTGCGTGCAGCCGACAGCTTTGCGAGCCGAGGTCAAAGCACTGCACAGTGGCACCATTGAGACCGGCGGGCAAGACGGTCCCGCCTCAGACTGGGTGCGGCACCAAGAACGCCTCGAACTGCGAAGGCTTGCACATGTTCGAAGACGCCAAGGTCCAGAAAGTCGCGGATGAAGTGGCAGAGCAGAACCATTACATGTCGTCTCCGTCTCGGCCATGAGTCTACGCTGCCTTCCTGTGCTGCTTGAGTCGGAACCACTTGCGACCCATATCCGCAAAGCTGCATAGACTTACTAAAGGACACTACGAAAAAGACTGGAGACGGTCCAGAAGCAGTGGGAGGCCTTCAATTCCTTTCCGTGCTCTGGTCTTTTGTAAGTCTCATCCCGCGGAGGCCATCAAGCAGAAAGAGCAGCCTCGGCACGACTTGAATTATGGGATGGGTCAACGGCGGTCGTCGGCTTCCGCCCTGATGCTGGCCGGAATAGTAGCATCAAGGAAGCATTTCCGAAACCCTTCTTAACCAGATTCTCACAGCGAGGAAGGTCAGCCGCAATTGAAAGGCAGAACCACCGATTCCCCAGGTTAAAGTTGTTTCATGATTCCGTTATGGATGCCATTCCTGTCTGTCGTCGGTACACAGCCACTGTGGTAGGGCTTGCTACATGAAAACACTCAAGGGAATGTCAGTTGAAGGGACGGTCTCCACGGAAAGAGAAACCTTTAAGCAGGGCAGTCAAACCACCCCGCGGAGTTCGAATATGATGAAAAGCACAAACTGAATTCAATCAGTTCACCTGCAAGGAGAAGCGGCATGGCCAGCAAGAATCACCAACACGATTGCCATGCAATCAACCGGCTTTCCATGCGGACGAATATGCAGGGAACGTGAACCGGGACGACAAGAACAGCTATCAGCGGAACAGCAGAGCAGACTATGCATCCGTAAGGCCATTAGAACGAACAGACACTGATTGTTTGCAGACACTGTCCGAAGTGACGAAGGCTTGATCAAGAACCATTGGACGAGGGTCTCTTTGGGACAGAACAACAAGGATTGTAACCGGCTCAGTGGATCTGGAGCACAGGAACGTGGGGCTTCTGGTGATAATTTTTGCCCGACACGGGCAAGGATTTCCTTCCGGTGCTGAGCTCTTACAGGACGGTAGCATTTGGAAACTTCACAGACTTCCACGGGTCATAGTCTTGCCAACCTACGCCCGTGACGGGTGGGCTGTTTGCCCTTGGCTTCAAGAAGTAAACGCCCGAAGAGAAAGAAGAGATCGAGAGAGATCCCAAGTGTGTGAGCCCTAAGTCGTGCGTCGCCGATGTGCCAATGTGCACAGAGGGCGGTCTGGCGGTCAGTGTAGCTCAACGGTCTTCATGTTTCACGAAAGACAGAGGAAACACAAAGACAGCTGGGGAAAGAACGTATGGTGTTGGCATGTTCTGAGGGCTGTGAAAAGCTCGACCTGGACTCACCGGACCCCCGGCAAGCAGCCTTGATACCCAGTGGCTCTCTGAAGTAGCGGGCCAGAAGAAGCAATGCTCAGGAACAAAATTGGCGATGGAAGGAGGTGGCGTGTATGTTTGATAGACAGAAGAGCCCTCCTAGACTTCAAGATAACATGGGTCTGCAAGCGGCCGATAGGCGAGGTGAACCGCAGTTTCGGAAATCCCACAGCGGTGTCTCATTGCTCCGCTATCGGACAGCTTGGTCTCAGCATTGTCCAAGTTTCGTGCGTCGAGCACGGATGGAGTGCGCCGTGGAAGCACTGGGCACCGGTGGGATCGTGGTGAGAGGCCCTTAAAGCCACCAGCGGAATGATACACACCTTCCAAGATTGAGTTTAGGAGGTGGCCCGTCCTTAAGTTGACAAGCCGGTCAAGTGCCATAAAACGATAAGAGTAATCTCAAACGAGAGCCCAGGTTTTGTCAAAAATGAAAAGACAGGAGTAGTAAGGTGTCCATTGTCAAACATGAAAAGAGTAGGAGTAGTAATCTGTAACCTGTGCCCATTGTGACAGGGGGGTGGGGGCTAAGCGGCTAAGCGGTTCTCCGTGGCCAGGGCTGAAGCGGAGGCCGAGGCGCAGGAGACGTGAACTCAGTGAACTTCACCTCTGATGGTAGCTGCGAGGAGAAGTCGGGGGACTAAAGCTGTAGCGAGGTGTACCAGTGTACCATGCTCTTCCCACAATTGAGGGTGTGTTTCTGGAAAACGGACAGATCTTGTCAGGGTAGACCGGCTTCAGCCTTCTTTGTCGTCGCTGAAAACAGTGACAACTACCGCTTTAATGCTGCGCCCGCAAAGCGCCATGGCCAGGGAGATGCAAGCACGTGCCCCGCATGCGTCAGCCTACAAAGAGCCTTCTTCACTCGGAACTTGCATTCCATTGGCTGAAATCAATATGTGCTAACACAGCTTTGGTGACGAGTCTCGAAGGGAAGTCACCAAGAATCTGCAGCACAAGTTGCTGCCGGAGGTGGGATACTCTCAGGTTCAAGCAGTGGCTTGTTTCACCAGATTGAGACATACCGAAACTTGGAAGATTCCAGACTCTCAGTTGGAAGGTGCCACGACTGTCCAGTTTCGGTTTCTCAGACTGCGCAGATCTGCACGCGCTTCGTTCGCTTGATGGCGAGTGAATGCACGCGACCTCTCTATGCAAATGCAAAATCCGGCTTGGCATGGTTGAGATGTGAATTGATATGAGTTTGTGTTCCGAGTCGACATAGATCATGATTGTCCTATCGAGGCACCGACGATTGGTGAATGTGCATGCGCTGTCCTACAGCTTGAGTACAATCAACCCCCGCACACTCTAGGGAGCAGTCTAGAAATCAGCACACTTTTACAATGCCGCATTGTCTTTGACGTTTGGCTTCGGAGACTGCTGTGTGTCCGACACTTAGGAGGATTTCTTGCATGTCGAAGTGTCTGTAAGTTGTTTCGCTCATGAGAAGCATAGACGGATGGGTGCCGCCGCTTTGGAGCACTGCAGGCAGTCGGGGGATGTCGGGGGTCACCATCTTCTGGTAGACACCGTTTTTCGCAGCATCTAGATTTGAGGGAAGGAAGTGCTTACATTGCATATCTGTAAATCTCCCGCTGATGTGAGTAGAGCAGGTTTCATCGACAAGCGCACTGGGTGCCGTTTGCACCTTCACCGCCAGCGGGATCCTGCAAGGCAGATCAAAGTCCAAAATTTAGAGCCTAGACCGTGCACAGACGGCTTTGTGCATTGCGAACGGCAGCTGAAGCGCTTCGTGGTCAGCTCTTGCGGCTTTGTATGCTCATGCTGATGCTGTCAGATCATGTGAGACCTGATTGTATGCCTGCCGTGTTGCACAGGGGGCTCAGCAGGTGTACTACAGCCATGGCTCAGGCATCGGATTGCAAGCGTAGGGAGACTGATGCAGCCCGGGTTAGCGTGCCAGGCTTGGTCTATGCTGGCATTGGCAAGCAGGTGGCAGGAATCTGAGCTTTGAATCTTGACGTAACGATAAGAGATCTGTCGACCTGTAGAGAGGTGGCGCACAGTGCAGCCACAGGGCAGCCACGTCACACCTACGAAGGTCCCATGAGCTGGGTAAGTAGAATTGGTCATGTCTTTTGGCGAAGCTCCCATGAGCAGCCACAGTGAAGCCAACACCGTAGTCCTCAGCACCGCTCTTAGACTTGTCTCCCGAGTCAGATTGTCGCTGCTTGCAAGCAGTAGTTGCCCCAGTGCAAGCATCGCCGCGCAGGCCATGTTGGTCCGGTGACTTGTCTGATGGTGACTTTCTGTCCACACCTCCAGTGACCGCAGCTGAGTCTCCATCCGAGAGAGTTCATCCCAAGTTTCTGCTGTTCGTAAGTGCCTTCACGGATCAGGCGATGTCCTCCTCAGCGGATCGGTGGACAGCACAGTGGCTGGGATTCCTTAGTGAGCTCTTTTGTGCCATAGGCTGGCTGGTTTGTCATTTGTGCCCTTCTCGACGTGTGAACCAAGATCAAGCACTGGGTGCTAGGTCCCTGGCCTTACAGAACGTCTTGCTGCATCCTTTCGTTTGGCAAGTCGTTAGAGCTGTTTGGGCAAAGTTCTGCTTGAGGTCATCGCCAGCCGAGGACCTTTGTCGGACACACCGGAGCAGTCCAAGCTGGCATGTTGTGTTTTGTCCGAGAGTCGCTCGGCTTTGCTGTGGACTGGCTGGCTGGCAGGTTTGGGGTTTAGCAGCGAGCTCGACGTCCCTCTTCAGCTGCTCATCGGATTGCACTATCAGGTGCATTTTGCGAAGCTCCAGCAAAACAGATCGTTCCAACCATCAACGGTTGACGCCAGGCAGTGGTGCCGCAGAACCTGCAAGGAACTGATGGTGCTGCGAGGCCCCGTCTCGCATGATATCCCCCACCCTTAACTAAATGCCTCATGGGGGTACCTAAGGTCCAGTAGGCAATTGGATTGTGCATTATCGCCTGTCGGGAGCAAAACCGCAGAATAATGCCCAGTCGGACGTGGAAGGTCCCATTATGCATTTACTGGGGTGGTGTGTAATAGTATAGGTGACAGTAGATCGCATATTCATTCACTGCTCCCCGTATCCTTTTCTTTTATGATGTGAAGAAACAAGGGCAGCAAAAAGAAAGAGAGAAGAAAGAGAGAGCAGGTTTCGACGATGCGTGATTCTGCTGCGCACCCGGCGACGACTTTTTGATCACAGGTACCACGGTTCATGGGTTGCTCTCGTTTTGTGGCCGCAGAGCAAAACACAGCATAGCAGATTTCCTGACACGACACGAGCAGATCGCAGGCATCAGCAGAGTGCATCATTGTATATAGGATTTTAAGCCATTCTAACGGCATTGGGGGAGGGGTCTGTAAGCCACTATGACGGCATTTGGGTTTCTAGTATAATAGGGCAGGGCGCGAAGGAATATTAACCATAAGCCACTAGTACGGCAACGGCACGGGATTTTGCGCAACCCAGCCCACACTTAAGCAACAAACTAGGCAACCTCAGGAATCTCATGCTGGGTAGGACATAATAAGAAGCATGGCTCCAAAAAATCGGCTGGTGCCGGCGGCCTCGGCGCCGGCGGATGCTCCTCGTTTCGACGTGTCTCCTCCGACGGTGTGTGCCAGCCCCTCAACATATGCGGCTGGTTTGGGACCCTTCGCTGCAGTTACATTTGGCTCGCCCAGGCTGTGGCAGGTTGCGGGCATGACTTGTTGGCACCGCTGTGGGACACCAATCTGCGGGTTTGGCGATGCAGGCCTTTTTGTGCTCCGTTCGTGCGTTGCATCCACATTTCCGGGTCTCCCTTGAGCAGATGCTCCGCGCTCTTCATGTCAGAGAATGGCCAAATGACACGAGCCAGTCATCACGATCATTGGACGCCGGGGGCTCGACATTGAGTTCCTTAGCCGTTTGCTGCACAGTTACTCACAGTTACAATGGAGCCTTCTGCGAGGCCTGGAGGCCGAGTTCCCTGGATCAAGAGCACCCGACCTCCCGCTGCCGCAGCCCTTGAGAGAGCTCGGCACGAGTTTCGGGACTGGGAATTTTGTGGGGCATTCTGGATGTGTTGCATTTCGCAGGAGCAGCAGAAGCGGAAGGATGCATCGGAGGCGGGGGTCGTGACATTGCTGCGGACCGGTTCGGATCTTTGAACATTTCTCGATGAATCTCTGTTGCTAGCCCCCCGCACCTGATGCTGCGAGCACTGTGGCACATGCACAGGACGGGTTCTTGTTGATCAGAATCCTTGGTTGGTGTTTGTGTGGGTGTTGCAACCTTGTCGGCGAAGGATGCATTGGTACCTGCACTACAGGAGGAGGCCCTTTATCCTGTGTTCTGTTGCGGGATGAGACCATCCTTTGTCAATGTGGCAGGAGTCTCCATCGACAACCGCATTGCAACCGCGAGCAGCTTCAGCTTTGCCACTGAAGGAGTTTTGCTTTGTTTCTTCTTTGCTTCGGTGTTACATGAGCCCATATGAGCCCCGGACATGCCAGGACAAGGACCCGCTCGAGAACATCACACCTTTGAAGGCCCGGGCCTCATCGCTGCGGTTGGTTTCCTTAACTCACGAACGCCTGAGGACATTGCGACTTCACATGCCGAAGCGGCCCAGGCTTGGCTCTCAAGCGCATGGCAGGCCGGAGTTTGATGCCCGAACACCTGAGGTTGCAACCAACACGTTGGCTTCGCCCTCGACCGGAGTGCGGGCCCTTCCTGCTGAGTGCATCTGCTTCATGCTTCGGTGTGTGTGCGTGTGTGTGTGTGTGTGTGTGTGTGTGTGTGTGCTTAGTGTGTGCATCTCGACGATTTTTACCGTGAGCCCGGAACATGCCAGGAACGTGATCTGTCCGAGAACTTCACGCCTTTGGAGGCTGGCTCGCATCACTGGGTGCTGTGCTTGAGTTTGTGGCGACTGCAGCACGGAGAAGGATTTAGGCCGTGGTGTTTGATTTTGTTGGCAGGCTTCCCGCTCGCTGGGGATCGACGAGCGGGGCGTCCGGGCCTAGATCCTATTTGCCCGGGAGAAACTAGAATGGCTCACTGATGTGGGAGGTTTCTTCTTCTTTGGTTCCGGTTGTCTGGGCCCGAGCTCAAGTTGGCGTGTGCCGGTTGATGCGACACCCTGAACCCTAGGCCCTCACAAACCCCCAATACGGAACACTCGTGCCAGGATCCATCTGTTGGGGACAAGCCTGCCGAGTCGCAGGTGCGCCCCAGTTTGTTGGGGTTCGGGAACTGGGGTTTTAGGGTTAGGGCTTATGGTGCTGTGCTGGACTTTGTGCAGGATCCGTTGAGTACGGGCTTCTGAGTGCGTCACTTCCTGGCGACAGTAGTGCTGTGCAGGATCAGTTGCTAACCGTGCGAAGTGACTGCTCAAGACGGCAGCGCATGCTTGATTGCCATCATGGATCAGTCTGAATCCTAACTGTAAACACATGGCCTACTGAGCCTACTGATCCCAGGAACTTCTAACTTCTGGCCCATGGATCCTTTGTCAGTACGAAGCCAAACTGTGAACTTATGGCTTAGATCCTCTAGGTCGGAGAAATCATGAAATCTGCTGTGTAGGTTTGACTTACATTCGGATACGTAAATCCTTTAACATGTCGTCGTGAGCGGAGCCTCGCCATCGCATCCTGGCTGCTTTGATCTCTGCCTTCGTCGTGCAGCTGCATAGGATTGGGTTGCTCCCATGAAGAAGCCTGCTGCAAAGTCGAAGGCGATGAAGGCCATGAAGGCCAACAAGGCCATGAAGGTCATGAAGGCCAGCAAGGGCATGAAAGCCACAAAGGGCCCCATGAAAGCCATGAAGGCCAGCAAGGCGATGAAAGCAATGGCTGCGATGAAGGCCAGCGAGAAGGCCATGAAGGCCATGAAGTCCATGAAGGCCAAGACGGCGATGATGAAGAAGCCCGGCCTGCAGAATGACAGGTCCGAGTGGCGGACGAGGGGGCTGACCCCTTCTATCAGCCCCCAGCACAAGGAGGTTGTGATGGTCTCGGCGCATGATGGCCGTGTGATCTGCGACCACTCGGTGCACAAGAACCTGACTCTGGATGGCCTCATTCGTCAGTTCGAGGAGCCCGGCTGTGATGGCATCCCTGGGGTCGTGACTGGCATTGCCGTGGCGGTCCAGTTCATGGATGATGACAAGAAGAAGGACGATGACGGAGGAGATGATGACAAGAAGAAGAACGATGACGCAGGAGAAGAAGGCGATGATGATGACAGCAGCAGCACCGAGACATCGTCTCCAAGCAGAAAGCAGAGAGAGTGGGCGGCTGGTTGCCGTCCGCTGTTGCGGGTGTGAGCGAGGGATGCGGTAGCACATGGAACAACACACCGCACAGCACACAGCACACACACACACACAGACACAGACACAGACACAGACACGCACACACACACGCACCATAGCAGCAGCACACACACACAACACACACAGCTCACACACAGCCACACAGCCACAGCACACAGCATGACACAGCAGCGGCAGCAGCAGACACACACACGCACAGAGGGGTGAGTTTCACATCGGGGCGGGGCTGTTGTGTGCCGGGTAGTTCTAAGCTAACAGGATAATAACTAAGGGCTCGCAGCCTAGGCATAGGCCGGGATATAGCGATTGCGATGTTGGGGCGAAGGTGCACACAGCAGCCTCGAGCCAGTCGTTCTTTCTTTTGTCTTGCTCGGAAAACATTGGTCCTGGCGTGCTGTAGGGGTTGGTCCTAGGTCCTGTAAGCCTCTTAAGTTTCCCTCCGAAGCCCAAAACCCGAAACCTGGAAACCCCAGCCCAAAGCCCCAACTCCTAGAACCCCAAACACCACATCCCGAACCCCAAACCCAAAACCCAAAACCCAGCCCGAAAACCCCTGAGCCCGAACCCCAGAGCAAAAACCTCGAACCTCGAACCCCTGCAAACCCCTCGTCCGGGTCCTGCGTCGGCTGCGATCCCCATTGCTTGGACCTCGTGCAGCTTCTCGTAGTGCAAGCTGGCGGCTATACCGTATGTGATCAGGATGGTCTGGAAGGTCCGGTGCCAGTGGCCTGGACCCTGGTCAGCTTCTGCTAAGTTCCGGATTTGGGCTTCAGTTACTGTCAGGTCCCGGCACATCCTGCTCTGCCAGACGTGCCATTGGGACACATGGCCGCTGCCTTGGACTCGTTTGTTTTGAAGGGTACTTCGGGCATCTTGGCACAGGTGTCCTCTGATGCACCCTCGAAGCCTGGTGTCTGGGCCTTGAACCTGGGTGCTGGACTTGGATGAACCCATCTCCCGTTGCAGGCTTTGGATGGCCAGGTTGGGGATCCCACGAGCGAGGACAAGGTCCTTATCTCGGCCAGTTCTTTCTGTGTCGGGGCTTTTGTTGTGGGCCTGGTCTGTGTCCGACTGAGGTTGGGACAGATGATCTTCGTGTGCCCTTGGAGGTCCGTCCGCGCTTGCTATCGTGGTGCTGCTTGCTCCCCTGTCCGGTAGCTCTGCTCTTCCCAGGCACTGGAAGCTCCAGTGGATGCATCGCTTTGCATGGCATTACTGGACAAGGCCTGGCAGTACTCAGTAGGCCGTTGTTGCTTGTCTGCACTCCCGTGGATCTGTTGTTCTCAGGAACAGGAATCTCCGCTGGATCGGGACAAGGCCGAGCATCATCAGCTCGTGCTTGATCGTCTTTGCCCCTGTCCGGTATCTCTGCCCTTCCAAGGTGCTCGAAGCTCCAGTGGATGCATCGCATGCCATGGCATTGCGGGACAAGGCCTGGCAGCAGCCTGTTGTTGCTTGTCTCCACTCCCGTGGCTCTCTTGTCCTCAGGAACAGGAATCTCCGCTGGATCGGGAAACAAGGCCGAGCATCATCAGCTCGTGCTTGGTTGTCGTTGCCTGCCCACTTCCCTTTCCTCGTGCCTCCTTCAGGCTGGTGATGGGATGATCGAGGACATGCTCAGGGCGGCTTGATAGCAGCTCTCCCTTGTGCGTGTGGTCTGAGAGTGTGTGTCTGTGTGCCTCGGATCGTTGCTCTTGCTGTGCCCAGGATAGCTCCGTGGATGTGGCCACGAGCTTGGACAAGGAGCTGCTTTGGATTGCTTTCGAGTGGCCGCTCTGGCATCTCCAGACTCTAGGTTGCATGCACCTCACAGGAACAGGTTTCTGCGTATAGCACGTTCTGGCTCGAGATGGCGACCCCACCTAGAAAGCATCGTCTGTGGGATGCAGCCTCACCTGTGAAGAAGAGGCGTGTGAAGGTGGCCCACCTCTCCGTGGACCTCTACATCCAGTGGGGACCGGTGGGACCTAGGTCGCCATCGTGCTCCTCTCCGTCCCCAAGTCCACAGAAGGAGTCGGAGAAGGGCTTGTCGCCAGATCCGAAGATCATGGAGAAGCAGTCAGCTACGACTCCAGGACCAGAGGAGCCGAGGCAGAGCACCGAGAGGAAGCCCAAGTATCCATGATGCGGTTCGTGCACTTTGCTGACCTTTCCTGATGGCCTTCGTATCTGGGAGAGGGGGGTTATCCTAGAGACGTTCCTGGCCGAAATCCACGAAAGCGAAAAGGTGGCAGAGCAAGTGGTGTGCATGAACTACATGGTGCTGCACTGAACTGCCCTGTCGTATTTTGTCAGGACACCCGAAGTGCTCCCCATGACGGAGGCCAGGGTTCCTTGGGTTTTTTCTTCACTTGGTGGTCGGCTTCCGATGTAGGCTTATCTTGGTCAGGAGCTGAGGCTTCTGCAGCTTCTCCACCGGTGCCTCGCGAGGTGGCTGTAGCAGCTTGTTGCACAAGTCGCACATGTTCAGACTCCATTTCATCACTGTGTCAGGGTCCTAGCAACCTGGCTTCTTGCAGGATCAGACCGATGAGACAGCCGGTTCACCCGAGGCTTGGAATCCACATCGTCTCTTTGCTATCTGCTATGTAAGGGTGTACGAGCACAACAAGCCACCTTCCCAGGCTTTGGTCCAGGGAGAAGCCATCAAGCGAGAGATCACATGGCCTGACGTCGTGATCTCGGTCGGGGACGAGATCATGCATTCAGTTATATTCAGTTTCTGTAAGGTACCGTAGGTACAGGGTATAGTTTTTTTCTACATGTACAGGAATGTACCTGTACCCTAGATGGGATCTTGCTGCTACTTCCTAGCAGCAGCACAGGCCACGGGAAAGTGCATAATCCAGGGTGGGAAGGTCGGCAGTGCATCGGTATTTACGGGGCGGGGCTGGGCCCTGGGGCTCTGCATTATTCGTTTCTCGTGCTGCCTAGCCAGAGTCGGGATCTTGCTGCTACTTCCCAGCAGCAGCACAGGCCACGGGAAAGTGCATAATCCAGGGTGGGAAGGTCGGCAGTGCATCGGTATTTACGGGGCGGGGCTGGGCCTGGGGCTCTGCATTATTCGTTTCTCGTGCTGCCTAGACTGGACTGGAACTAGTGTCGGTGTCAGATGGTGTCAGTACTGTTCCCAGTATATATACTGGTAGTAGGACTAGTATAGCCTCCTTCCACCAGTCGGGATCTTGCTCCCAGCAGCAGTACAGGCCACGGGAAAGTGCATAATCCAGGGTGGGAAGGTCGGCAGTGCATCGGTATTTACGGGGCGGGGCTGGGCCTGGGGCTCTGCATTATTCGTTTCTCGTGCTGCCTAGACTGGACTGGAACTAGTGTCGGTGTCAGTACTGTTCCCAGTATATACACTGGTAGTAGGACTAGTATAGCCTCAAGTACGCTTCCGAGTCTGGCGGCAGATGCTCCAGACGATCTTCTTCCGACAAGCTTTCCCACACATCTGGCTTGCCTACTTCATGCTGAATCTCGTAGTAGTAGATGTAGGAAGCGATTTCTTCAAAGGTTTCGTCAACAAAGGTTTGCTGGTGCGTGCCGGCAAGGAAAGGAAAGATGTGCTGCCCGACATCAACATCCCCCTCCCACTTGATTCGCCAGATTCTTTGTAGCTCAACCTGGAAGCGCTGCCAAGGCATCCGCAGCGAGGCCGGCAGCACCTGGAAAATACAGTACTGGTATGTACTAGTCCGACCACTCATACAGGCAATGCAGCAGCCGAGTGTATTCGCATCGCCAGCCCCGCCTGTGCAGCGGCTATGACCGGCTCCTGCTTGATTTGCTGGTCTGAGGCCTCGTCATCCAAGGCACAGTCAGCACAACACAAACCAGCAGGATCCCAAGAGAAGTGAATAATGCAGAGCCCCAGGCCCAGCCCCGCCCCGTAAACACCGACGCACCGCCGACCCCCCACCCCGGACCACAGTCTAGGCAGCACGAGAAACGAATAATGCAGAGCCCCAGGCCCAGCCCCGCCCCGTAAATACCGATGCACTGCCGACCTTCCCACCCTGGATTATGCACTTTCCCGTGGCCTGTGCTGCTGCTGGGAGCAAGATCCCGACTCTGGTGGAAGAGCGCATTGGCACAGGCTGATGGAGTCGTCCGGTCTGCTAGTGTACTTGCTGCGTGATCGCAGCCAGCCTCTTCCCGAAGAAAGTGTATTGGACGAGACCTCTAGACATGTGCTGGAGCTGATCAGGACGAGGAGCCCAGATGCTTTGCGGGTTGTTCCGGTGGCTGCAGGACACTTAAGCCTGGCAGTCTGTAAAGACATCGAGAAGACGCTGCTGGCCCCCTATCCTCCAGGACCGCCTGTCTTTGGTGAGCAGCTGCACTGGGGCTGTCTGCTCCACCGGTTGGTAGCCATCGCACGTGCAAGCTTCGGCGAGGGCTGGCCCAGGCATGTGCTCATCGCTGCCGCATCCGCTGTCCAGTCGCAGGATCTCTTCCAACTTCAGTCAACAGCTCAAACATGGCTGGCAGTTGTGTCTACAGACACGCACTGGGCTCTTGCATGCGGGTCGCGAGGACAGGAGCTTGTTCGTCTGTACGACGGGCTGCAGTGTCACGAGATCCGCAACCTGTCGACTGCCCTTGTTGTGCATGTAGATCAAGTCTGGGGCACCAAGCAGAGGGTGGAGGCTGCTGGCTGTCTGCCGCAGAAAGATAGCTGGTCCTGTGGGCATCGGCTTCTCTTGATAGCAGCGTCCTTACTTTCTCAGGTCCAGTCCGGAGAAGCATGGGAGGATGTGAAGGTTCCATTCTCATGTTGCACTGCAAAGGCCATTCGAGAGTTGTGCAACACTGCTGATTCGGAGGAACCCACAACCCCGAAAGCCAAGCGGCCAAAGCGCGAGATGGATGCAGTGTCCAGCCCGCCAACAGTTGCCAAACGCCCCGCACCTTCGAGGCTCCAGTCAGACGACAACGATGACGGGGAGGAGGAGGAACCTTTGTATGTCGGCAGCAAGCGGGCCAAAAGCGAGCAGGATTCGCTGGTCGCCGTGAAGCAGGAGAAGGTGGATCAGGAAGGGCAAGAGGCCATGGCACTTGCCGAGGCGCCTGCCTCAGCAAGTCGAGTGACATCCAGAGCGACGAAGAAGAAGGCGGATAAGTCCAAGGGCCTGGAGCTCGTGACTGCCAGGGGCATCAAGCATAGCCACTTTGTGTCCGTGCACAACAAGAACAAGGATGCGCTTGGCAAGGATCACTGGACGGACTTCCTCGTCTGCATAGCACGAAAGGGCTGCATGACATGCACCAGCTGCAAGCAGCTACGGTCCTCGGTCACAGTGTCCCAGCCGCTGGCTTTGGTGCCAGTGCCGGAGGTAGAAGCCGACGAGCCCGTCCTCCACACGAAACTTGTTCGACCAGGCAAGGGCAAGAAGGCTGCCACATTGGCCAGCTACCTCGAGAAGGAGCGGGAGGGCGTGTATACCCATGTGTCTGATGGCTGTCTGTGGTGGTGCACGGTCTGCGAGTGCGAGGTTGCATGCCGACGGGACACACTGAGTGGGCGGCACAAGATCTGGACACGCGAAAAGTCTGACAGGCACCAGAAGGCCCTCCGGAGCAAGGACACCGGCGAGGCGGTTTTGTGTCAGGGTTATCGATTGGGGTCCGGAGGCCACTGCATGGACGAGGTCGTGGACTCGTGTGCCAAGTGGGCCTCAACAGGAATGATCTAGGGCAAGGTGGTGAGCAAGACCCCTCCGCTCATCTCTCGTGTGCAGCTTGCCTGGAAAGGCGAAGATCTCATTATGCGGCATGAGGCATGCTCTGGCAAGCGTGCCGATGGAAAGACAGGCCTCTGCAAGGAATGCCTGAGCATGGCACGGTCCAAGCAGCTCCTGAACGACATCGTCAGCTGGGTGGTGAAGGTGGACCTGGCTCGCTATGCGAGGTGTCTCTGTCACGGGCTGGAGGAGGAGCATCGCAACTTCGTGGAGTACCTGATGTCTCGGGATTACTACAATTCCAGTGCGTGTGCGAAGGCTGAGATCGATGCCGTGCTTGCGGCAAGCTCACCCTTGGCAAAGCTCCAGGTCCTGAAGCGAAAACTCGATTCGATACCGCACGCGAAGCGGACGCAGGGTCTGCAGATGTGGTTGGACCAGGCACTCGAAGGCCTCCAGCTCCAAGGGGGGGAAGAATCCGAAAAGAGAGCATACAAAGCTCTCTGTAGCTCCTTCTGTGAATCTGTAGCGGCAAAGGTAGCATCTGGCGGGCTCGATGCCAACAGAGTCGTCAAGTGCCTGCTGTACTCCTTCCTCGACCAGCAGTCTCGCATCGATCGAGGCAAGGAGGATCGGCTCTGTACGTCCAAGTACTTGGACGACGAAACACTCCAGGAGGTATGGTTCCGGCTGGGTGTGGGAAGTCAGACCCCTGCAATCCTCCGCCTTTTCGGTGCGAACCCGCGAGCTGTGCCCAAAGTGGACTTCCTGAAGGACTGTTTGCCGCAGTTCTACCTGGCCTTCCTGGACAACTCCAAGCTTCAGAAGAACTGTGCCAACTGTCTGGATCTTCTTAGCTGCAGCGGGGCCCGGGACTTCTTTCTCGCCATTGACGAGTCCAACTACAAGCCGACCTACCAGGTCGTCGGGGGTCTCCTGAAGGATGCGCCGAGGACCATTGTTGGGGGGCACTACTGTGCGACGGATGACTGGAGCCAGCTGCAGAAGGCCGAGCAGCTGCCTGAGGCCAAGCAGTCCCACCTGGGTCTCTTCTGCATCCTGGCACGGAGTGACACGCTGAAGCATGCCTACTGTGTCAACGTGACACCGATGCCTCACGGCAGCTCAGGCAAGTCCCACCAAGTGCTCGACATAGTTGGACGGTGCCTGTCTGCTTCCGGACGGCGGAGCTGCCAACAGCTCGGTGCTGCATGCGGTCCTCGGTTTGGCCAGCGAGCAGGAACTCCAGGACACAGAGTTTTTCAGCCGATGCAGTACGGTCAAGTTGGACATCCATCGGCTGCTGCCTTTCGGGCGCTTGGTCTTCCAGAAGGACCGGACCAAGCACACCATCTTCGGCTCCCTCGACCTCTGCCACTTGATGAAAAGGATGGCCCACCATTGCTTCAGCGGCTCACGTATTGTACACTTCGACGAGTGGTTGGTGGACTACAGCAACTGTTTGCAGTTGGGAATGCCGGTCAAAGCCTTCATCTTCAGCGACACACAGTCAGACAAGCAGGCCTTCCTTCGGCTCAGCCCTACCTACACTTCCACATGCTGGAACAGCTTCGGCCTCCACACCGCCCAGTACATCTCCGCTTTGGTGTCAAGTGGCTGGGAGGGGGCCACTGGGCTCTCCACTCGGCAGCGCTTCGGGAACCTGGCATCTGCGTACATTTTACTCCTCTGCAACCTCATGCTCGCAAAGTGTAATTGGGGCACCGACTGGGAGATGAAGTACCTCCCCTTGTGCACGGTGCGCAACTTATGCTACGGGTGCGCCCTGGGCATGTCCCTCTGTGTCTTTTGCGAATCTGCAGTGCGGCCTTGTGCCTTCGCTGAGAAGGTGGCCGAACAATTCTTTAGCCGCATGAAGGCAGGGTACCGGGGAACGGCTTCACTGGCCGACTGTCTACTTGGGATCCAGAAGGAGCATCTCAAATTGTCAGGGTTGTCGCTTGAGGTTCCGGAGGAGTCGTCGATGCCGCTTGACTTGCCAACGGCCAACAAGTTGTTTGAGAGAAGCTTCAAAGAGGCGATTCGGTTCCAAACCTGGGTGTCGCGCAACAGGAAGCCGGATGAATTGGAGAAGCAGTTCCTCCTGTGGTTCCAGTCCGAGGGTCAGGCTTTGCTGACTAAGGGACGGGCCGAGGATGACGATCTTGACAAGGAGGGTGAGGATGAAGATGATTTGCCCGGTGCCGAGTGCGATGATCTGGAGGGCGATGGGGTGCCCGACGAGGCTATGGCTCTGCTGCAGGATGTCGAGGACCACATCATTGCCAAGGCCCAGCTGGAGGATTTGGCTTCCAGCTCGGCTGTGGAGGCCGAGCATGCCGAGGATGGCGAGGAGGGCACCGATGACGAGGAGATCGGCCCTGACGTTTCTGTGGTATCGCCAGCTGGTGACAAGGACCAGCACACTCAGGAGTGCAAGCTGACCTTGCATGGCCTGGTCATGCTGTGTGACGACATCGAGACGTTTTCCATGGAGACCAAGGAGGCCACCCAAGCCGAGATGTGCCTGCAGCGGCAACAACAGTTGCAGCCTCTGATGCGGGCACTTGTTCTCAAATGCCGGGAACGTGAGGGTTACATCTCCAAAGCTCAGCTCCGCGGGGGAGTCAAGCTGCAGAGCAGCTACCACAGGCTGCAGCACGAGCTTGCTCTGGCTCGTGCAGCCTGCCAGACTGAAGGCAGCCGCCAATCTCGATTAGCGACCTGGCGGACGACGCAGAAGCATTGCATCGCTGAGGTTCAGAGCAAGAAGGCTGCCGATCAAGACATGCCACTGCTGGACCTGACGCATTACAAGCCTGCCAATCATCCGGAGTATCAGGTCATCCTGTTTGTGGACGAGCACAAGAGTTTGCAGATAGGCATGGTTTGTTCCGTGTGGCGAGGGGCTGTTTTGAAGAAGCAGGCCCAAGCGGGCAAAACCAGTGCAGTGACTCGCAGGATGCGTGCGACGAAGCCCGCCACTGGACCGCTGCCATCGAGTTCATGTGCGAAGATCGCGGTGACCCTGCTCACCAAGTGTGCTGATCAAGCCTTCTTTGCATGCAGCCTCTCCCCGACGCTGCTCCTGGATCCTGTCGGCAGGGCCGTCGGCGAGATCAAGTGCAACTGGTCCAAGTCCAAGCCGGATCGCTGGTTGGTGCAGCTTGACAAGGCGGCTTTGGAGGCTTGGGATCACTTGTCTAAGAATAAGGAGCTGCTGAACAGCAAGCTGCATGCGGAGCCAATCAAGGGTGTGTCCAGCACGACGACGGCAGAGATTGCAGGCCCGTCCAAGATCTTGAATTACAACGATTTCAGCCGAACCTTGTCCGGCACAAAACAGATCGAGGCGTTCATGGGGCACCTGCCCCGGCTCTACAAGGAGCAGGCGGAGCTCGAGATCCTTGACGAGTCCGGGAAGTTCCTGGCCCATGGGGTGGCTTACAGCTGGGCCGCAATTTGTAGGCAGGTGCCGGAGTGGTTCGACTTGACCTGCGAGGGGAAATCAACCAAAGAGTACGGAAAATCCGTGGTCAGCAAATTTCTCCGGGTGATACCAGGTGAGGCAGGCTTCCGAAAGCGACTGGACGACTGGGTCCGAGACATCGTCAAGCTTGCCCAGCCTGTGCCGGGCGCATGGATCATCCCGCATCGTGTTTCTCAGCTGGCTTCACCGAAAACTGTTTGAATGCCCAGGCTCGTGGTCTGAAGCACTGCATGGCGCATCCGAAGGCGCCTAGCTACTCGCTTCACGGGTGCATCTTCCGAGCCACCCCCTGCATGCTAAGGCCGTCGCCGCAGTGCTTCTTCTTTGGGGTTTCAGGGTCTGCCGCTCAGCACTCCAGACAAACACTGACTTCTGCTAATTCTCACGTACCATGTGCCACGAGGCTGCTGCTGCTGCTACGCACAGGCCGAGAAGAGCTCGGCAGACCAGCAGATGCAGCACCCAGGGGCGGACAAAAAGCCCGGAACAGCAGCTGCGCAGAGCGAGCGAGAGAGAGGGAGAGAGGGAGAGAGCAAGCAAGGCAAGTGTACATGTGTGTGCATGTCAGCAACCCCACGATATTGCATAATCCAGCTCTTGAATCCCTCCAAGGCCCCGCATAATGCATAATCCGGTGGGTTGGACGTCGAGAAATGCATTAGGCATTTTCCGAGGTGCCCCAGCCCCAAAGAGTAGGGGATCGCATGATGGAATCAAGTACGAACAAAATGAGCTGGCTGCGGCATGTACCAAACGAGTTCTCAGGACATGCCGGCGCTGTCATGGCCTTTGATCGCAGCAATGTGGCGAAACGAGTAGTTCTGAATTCAGTGGACAAGGGGACCGACTGGACAGTGCTGCCTGCCGTTCCTGTGCTCAGGTGCAGCAACTGCTGGTCTTGGAGGGCATTGTTTGCAGCGGTGCCAGCCTTGATCGTAGCATCACACGGTGAAAACTTTGTAGTGACAGGGAGGATGTGACAGAAGGAGTAAGAGGTAGCTTACCATTGCAGGACGATGAGTTGCGCACATTCCTCTCTTTGGGTTGCTTGTAGAAGGTAGCGCGAACGCAGGCATATTGTTTCGGGAATGCGCGGTGTTTAGGTTCCGAGGATGGCGTCCTCAAAGTCTGGGGAGAACATGGCCAGCTTTTGCCGGAGCCCACGAACCACGGCGATACTGAAGTTCACCAAGAAGACTTGTTTGTGCTGCCTCTTGTCGAGGTGCAGCCTGGAAGATCACGAGGCTTGAGTCATCAATCTCAAGTCTGATTCAGGTAGATGTGTGGCGCCTCCCTTCAGGATGGCATCACGTGCATGCTTTGCGCGGCATCGGAGGACGCTGACACCAGTACCAGTACTTTGAAGGCAGCTTTTCCATGCCTGCAAATAAACCTTGCAGAACATCATCACCGGCTCTCGGGATTGCACCCTGAAGAGCTGGAACGTGAAGGTCGCAACCGGGAATTCGGTACAGTAGCGTGTGTTGAATATCAAGTTGTTTCGGGCATTTCGCAATCGGAAGATGGAATGACGACGGTATGCCTGTCTTCAGAGAGCACTTCAAGATTTTGCGTGCTTGGTCGTGCTCGTGACGAACCCTTCTCGGCAGCTTTCGAACTTTTTGGATTTTTGGGGTTGGCAGCATGGGCGATTGCGTTGGCCCGAAGCCCAACATTATCGTGCGTCATGGAGCCATGCAGCCTGCCTTTGCAGGCTGGCAAACTGATCGACACTATGTACGGCCACACGGACTGGGTGACGTGCCTGCTGGAGGTGCGGGTTCTGATGAAACGAATCTGCCGCATCAAGCTGGAGAGTAGGAGCTGTGGGCCTTCCTATGGTCCTATCACTTCACAAGCGAGGTGGAGGATTCTTTGTGGTCGGGGTCGCGGGACACCACAATCAAGCGCTGGAGACTCAGGAAATCTGAAATCTGAGAAGGTCTGTTATGTTTTAAGACAGCGTTGTCTTGAGACGTCCTCAGGTTGGCATCCGGTCACGCACCAACTGCTGGCTACGCTGCAGGGGTCAGCCGCATGCCGTATGGAGTGGTCACGGGTCACTTTTGCTCCAGCTCCGGGCTTGTGACAGGCACTGTTCCGGCATAAGCATCCTCTGTTACATGTCGGCCGACTCCTCAGCCTTTGGCCTGCGCATGCTCTGATCCAGAGCAGATCTGAAGCAAGCGGCCGTTCAACAGAAACGCGCGCTTTTGAGGAACAGGCTCTGGTTCAATCGAAATATGAATCTGAGACAAGCTGCAGCTTGACAGCTTCCAGTTTCCTCAGGAATCGATCCTTTCCGGGTCAGCCGACCGGACGATCACCCAGTGGCATCCGAAGTTGCAGACCCAGCGAGACTCCCAGCTATGCCTGTGCCTGTTGCAGCGGCAGGGATGGAGTGTTGAAAATATCCACCGCACTTCCACTGGTAGCCGGACCTGGGATGCTGCTGAGGCTAGCGAGCATTGATGGAATGGGTGGCGTCAGCAGTCTTGTTGAGGTCGCGACAGGCCCAACTTAAAAGGGCTGGCAAAGCTTTACCGTCCCCCGTCCCTCCTCTTCCGGCGCTTGCACCTGAAGAGGTATTTTCCGACTTGCTGCTCGCGGGCCCCCAAGGTAGCGGCCTCGATTTCGCCGCCTCCCCCACGATACGAGTTCGGGCTGCGGTTCAGGGACAAAAGACACACGAGAAAAGGCCTAGGAGTCTAGAATCCAGAGCAAGACATCGACTGGTTTCCCAGGGACAGTTCGTTCCCTGCTGGGCTGAAATGCCAGGGCATCGCTTGCTTGTTGTGCCGCGTACATGTGTGCCAACAGCTTTGTCTTATTACGCATCAACCTATTCCTCGGATGCATATGTTTCTGTTGACGTGGTGCTTGCACATTGTTTCCAGTGACCCCAAACGGGCCTTGGCTAAGTTTGTATCTTTCGGTGCCCTTGCGCGCCCTGCATACCGGCCGTGAAGCCCAGCACGTAGGCGAAGTGGTAAAGTCCCACAGTCCCACATGCATTGCGCATGATGTGAGGAAATCAAGGTGACATGTGGACGGAGGGTCGCACCGATTGAGCACGAGCCATTCTGCATTCTCGCTGAGGCTGCTGGCCAAGCCGAGGTGTCCCGCCGGCCCCTGAAAATTCACTGCCGACAGGCCATCTTCGTCGAACAGTTCCAAGGACTCGGAAGCAGACTCCAAATCAGAGCCCTACGAGTTGAGGCGTGTACTTTCAACGGCTTTGGGAGCAAACGCGCTTCTGCGCCTGGGCTCACAGTCACAGGTGCAGACCATCACAGTGGCCTTCGCAATGGCCAAGGGGAGAGTTCCATTTCGATTCTGTGTGAAGCCCAGCTGGAAGCGGAGCGGAACAGTCTTGAGCAGCTTTCGCATCGAGGCTTGCGGCGAGGCCTTGAATGCTTCGAGCTCAGCATGCACTTCCTGTCGACAATATGCAAAATCCGATGAGTGCTTACGATGGGTTGCTGTTTTTGTGCCATGAGTTTACTGGGCTTCAACCTGCACAACCTTCCAGGAGGGAGCATGCTGGATCTCTCCAAAGATATGGGAAGAGCACTTCTAACTGATTGCCCACAGCGTGATTCCGGATCTTGCAACAGTACCAGTAACAAACAGCTCGATGCTTGGGAGATGAACTTCGCAGGCCTTTTGGTTGGCAGCATCACACAGTCCAGAATCTGCATACACACTCCACATCCTATCCAGCATCGTGAGTGTATGTCAAACTGTCAAAGGGCGGCAAAGCTGCCACCGACGTTCCAACAGCGAGGGCTAGAGCCAAAGTGCTAATTGTCCCCAAGCTCGTTCGAGAGCTGACCTCGAGTGGCCAAAGTGCTACGCGATTCTCGCACTTGAGCATCTTTGAAAGTTGCAGAATCCCGACACTGGGAACTCATCTGTCGAAGGGGTTGTCGGCGTTTGAGTTGTCAATGGAGGCTGCCAAGAAGTGTGAGTTTGTCCCGACGGGTTCTATGGCAGCAGCGAGTCTTGCGGCAAGCATCTCGCAGAGCCAGGATTAGTTCATGTCGTGCCCAGGTTCGATCGGGCACAAACATAATGAACTAAGACAGACTACGACAGGCGGGACCGATGCAGGTACCCAAACATGTCGCCCGGGGCGCCCCTGTGCCCCTGTTCATGCCTCCGGCGCAAGATCCCGTGCAGCTTGCAAGGGAGGTCTTCCTCGCCTGGCTACAAAGAGAGTCTCGATTGGCAGTTGGATCGGAGAAGCCTGAAAAGGTAAGCTTTCTGCTTGTTCTGAGTTATAACCCGATTCTGGCAAAGTCACCTAGGAGAATACGTCGGTCGGCCGAGCGCTGTTGCAGTTCGACTTGGATGCCGATGGCATGCTCTCCGGCTACGAGATTTCACGGGCCGCGTCGCAGGCCGGCGTGGCTGCGGAAGACATTCCCAGCCTGCTGCGACACCTGGGTGTCGGCCCCGGAGGCTTCCGAAGGGCTGGCACACCCCATGCCCACAACGCCGAAAGTAAGGAAGCCGAGTACTCGTATCACTCAGATTTGGATGATATTGACCTGATGTCAATGTTCGGACCCGTCAGCTTCCAGATTGGGGCACCACTTTAACATCGGAGGAGGTAGCTCTTTCTCGGAACACCCCAAACTTTGGTTGTGTCTATTTTTATGTGTATTGTTGAAGGGAGCACCAACAATACCCTTTGCATTATGGTTGGACGATGGTTGGACGGGCGCTTAAGAAAATGCATCCATAACGATATAAAGAGGACCAAGAAGAAAGGACATTGAGGATGAGAAGGAAGGAGGACCAGAAGAAGAGAAGCAACGATCACGTGTGACAGCATCGTTTCCCACGGCGCATGTGAGCTTAGCTGATGATGCCGATGCTCATTGCATACGGCATGACGTGCTCGCTTCGTGAGATCACGGTATACTTCGGCGTAGACAATTGCAGGTAACAATTGCCCATAGGCCCCAATAGGTTCAGGTACCGTTCGCTTTCGACCGCAAATCATGCGCTTCACGTGTCACTTGTGACGATAGATGATGCCTCTTCATCATCAATGAACACACGTCCGTGTAATCGTAGACACAAGAGGTTTGGCCCCTGACCAATGTATCATTTGAATTTATGTCAAACCGCCGGAGCAGTAGGGAGTCAATCCCCAACACAGCCCAAACAGGAACCGAACACAAAGCAAAATCCCAAATCCGATGCCATGGATCTTACGAATAAACACATGCCGTGAGCCTGCACTGCCTCAACTCCCAAGGCAATGCGACCCGCTGCTGAGTTCCCAACCAGGCTTTCTTTCTTAGGCTCTGCAGGGTGATCCAGGGTGCCCAGACACAACTGCATCCGCCAGCCATTCACCCTGCGTGGAGATACTGGGCAAACTAAACAAAAGTAGTTCATGCCTCCGTAGAGATGCTGCTGAGCCCCGCCAAGTGTTTCGGGACCTACCAATAACTATCTCTGAGGCAATCAGAAGAAAAAGCCGGAATTCTGATCTGCAACACCAGTCTGGAGGATGGTTCCAAACAGGAAATGCTTGAAATCCGTTGCAAGACAGACAGACAGACAGACATGACGAGCTCAGGCTAGAAGTGGGTACACCAATCAGACCAGTAGCACACGTTTTCCATCCTTTTCAGTGCGTCGTGCGCACGCAGGCCTGGCCGTGGATGCTCTGTCAGACATCTTGCTGGGACACGTGACACCGGCGGGGCCAAAGCTGCGGCCACCGCCGAAGCAGGCCGTACAAGTATCAAAGCCTACGGAGCAAAGGCTGGCCCCCGGCCCAAACAGGTTCCTCCAGCTTGTGCAAGATGCAAAGAGCCAAGCCGATTACCAGGCGCAAGTCCTTCAGTTTCTGCAAGTTTCTCCGGGGGATAATATCGAGCAGAAGGAGACCGATGCCGTTGCGTTCTGCCTATCGATACCTGCAAGGGACCTGTACGGCATCGTGGACAGCTTTGGCTCAACCGTTCTGGTACTTGCTTGCAGACTCGGCATGCAGCAGCTTTTTCAAGTAATTCTGACGACATCCGCGTCATCTCAGGATCTGTTCTCAGTTTTCGTTCAATCTCTGACAGAATGTGTGTTAATCTGCAGTATGCTTGAGATGACAAACCCACATGTCTTGAAGCCTGACTCGTCTTCGCAGCTGTGAGGAGCGCAGCGCCTTCGTGAACCAGCCTAACGACATGGGATGGACCCCTCTACTCCTGGCAGCACAAAATGGATACCATCTGATGTGTGAAGAGCTTCTTTGGGCACAGGCCGATCCCAATCTTCCCACAGAAGGCACGCGTCTCTCCCCACTGACATTGGCAGCTTCTTATGGCCACGCTCACACCGTCCGGCTCCTGCTGGACAGCTCTTCGCCTAAGATAGGAGCAATTGTCCAATTGTGACACTTCTGCAGGGTTTCTTTGCTCGTCGCAGGATGTTGAGTGGACCAGGCCGCCTACCAACCGAGCTCATCCCTGGATGCTCTCTTCCGACGGGCGTTCGGCCTTGCACTTCGTCCGGGCACGACTGCAGTGCAGGATGAAACTCGTGGACGATGGAGAGGATCCACGGCTAGACAGCTACAGCATCAGGAAGCCGCGGCACGCGGAACTTCCCGAGGAGTACAGCAACATTGAGCGCATGCTGGTTGCAGCGATGCGCGTGGTGCCACCGCCGCCCGGATTCGAAGCGGCTGTCCAGGACGAGTACTTGGACGTCGGCGTCTGGAATCAGATCCTTGAGGAGTTGGATCTTTTGCGTCGGGAGGTTCCTGCGCAGAAAGGCCGCTGATGTGTCGCGAATGCGCACCCCAGTCATCAGGCTTCACAAGTCAAACATGTTCCGTACATGTAAGCACTCGCCGTTCGGGGTTGGGTCTTCTTGATAGTCCTGATTCCTGGCCCCACGTGGCATATATATATATATATATATGACGATAGATATATATATATATATATATATATATACACACAAAATTAATTTTAACGCTACGCCGCCCGCCTCGGCTGTGTAGCGGCAGGGCGAGGGGGCAGTCGATGTTCTTTTATGCTAGGGCGGCCTGTCAAACCCCAAGCTTTCCAGGAAAACGGGCACAGGGGGAGGGAGGGGGAGGGGGGGAGGGAGGGAGGAGGATTAGGTGGAGGGTACCTGAGGTAACCACCAAAACGCCTGGGCCTCTGGCCTCGGCGGATATAAATATATGTATATATATATATATGTATGTATGTATGTATGTATGTATATACATATACACATATTTATCTGTATATATATATATATATACATATATATATATATATATATATCTTGCATTTCTCGCATGTGGGGCGTAGTGTCCGATTCGGGCGCGGCCCTTTGGCATCCATCCAATTAGGGAATCCTTGCGCAGAAATCTGGACACGTACCAGCATGCGCTAAGGCTGGGAATCACATGTGCGAGGATTTCAGCCTGAGCCTATTCCTCAAGGGGGGAGGGTGAGGCAAGTTGCAAGCTGTACACCCCACACAGCTGACATTCAAACGCAGCTGTGCCCATCCAACACTACCATGTGCAGTGACTGCGTATACACATGGAGTTTAGTAGCTAAAAACAATCGGACCGAAATGAAACTTGATGTCTGGTTGCATTGTCATTGACAGCCATCTTGGCCATCGCCATTAGAAACGGTCGTATTCTAATCCACATTCCAGCTCGCTATGGCCCTCTCAGATTGTGTAGAAAGGGATTAGCTGCCTCATTGTACTGCCTCAAAATTAAAGGTGACAATCAGCAGCTTGACGAGCATCTGCATTCCACCACCAGATTTGGCTCCACATTCCACCGTCTTGGACTCCTGCGTAGCAGCCTGGAAATGCCGGCGGACTTGCAGGTTTCCGGATCTTGAACCTCCGCGGCGTGACCGTCACAGTTCTTCAAGTAGCGCTCTGCAGTTCCCCAGATATCGTTGCATCGATGGGTCTCGCTGTGCCGCTCCCACACCCAGAAGTCGAGGTGTGCGTTGATGTCTTTGACTGCTTGTTCAAGGAAAGTCTTGCAGCCATTGTAGCCTTCGCCATTTGCCGGCGCACCATCTACAGAACCGCGCTGAGTACCAAGAAAGGTGCCTTCAACCCCCATGTGGTAGACACAAGCAGTCATGTCCTGTCCGATTTTGGCCTCCCATTGCCTGCACTGGAAGTAGGCCTGGAAGAACCACTGGTGCCACAGTATCGGGCTGGCTACCTGCAAAAGACATGCCGGAGGAAAACGATCAGAGGCGTGATATGCCTCGCTGCAGTCGGCAGCGAGTTTTTTGGAGTCCGCAGTCGCTGCCAGGCTGTTCTTAACGTAACCTGCTCCCATAGCGGCTCTTGGACGACGCTACAGCGCCTGGGGTTCTAGCAATGTGGCCCATGGGCTCACTCGATCCAGAACCCTGACCATATATATGTATATAAAAATATATTTATTCTTTTTTTACATATAGATAGATAGATAGGTATATATAGATAGTCAGATAGATAGATATGTAGATCTACAAGGATGCGAAGCATTGACGCACTGATCCCTTTTGACTTGTGCTCGGCTTTCGGCTTGAAGTGCCACTAGCACGCCCGGCTCCAGCCGGGCCCCATGGGCGCAACTGCCAGCGTTGAGGCCCCGAGTGCTGATGATCTCAAGCGCCTTTATGACAAGCACGACATCACCGGCTCCGGGCACCTGGAGAAGCAAGAGGCCCCACCAGCGCTTGCTGCACCAGGGTTGTGCTACCTTTGAGGAGCCCTCGGGGTGTTCTGTAGCAGTGCTGCTCGGAGAGGCGGCCGCGACGTTTAGAGGAAATGCCTGACCCGCATGCAGCCTGTTAGCAGGCCGCCTCTGCGCCTCCGAGTCTGGCATAGAGCATTGGTATTGAGTAAGCCCCGAATCTGCCAAGTCATGCTCGGGTTTGAGCCTAGAGTCGTTTGTTACATGGTCTTTCAGACCCACCCGGTTCTTGGGCAGAAGCTGCCTTTGGAAGCGCGTTCTTGGAGAGAACGTGCGACAGGCTTTCGCGCTTCTCGAAGATCTGAGGATCAGATATGGCTTGCCACGGTCTGAGTGCGAGGCAGAGAACGTGGTTTTGCAAGCACATCCCTCTGACCGAGGGAGGAGGAGCTTCCCGAGTCCTTCAAGGAAGCAGTCTTTCAGGCAAAACGTCTCGCTAAAGGTTTCTGCAGTAAGTAGAAGCAAAGCTTAGTCTTTGTCCCACGCAAGACCGGCTGTTCTGTCAGGATTTTGACAAGGACAGCGCTGGCACCTGGAGTTGGTATGGCACTGCACGTTTACCGGTCGGGGACACTTTCAGTCACCGCAGTCGAGGGAGTGTTGAAGCACTTGTTTTCTGATCGTCAGGAGGTCAATGTCGAAGCAATTTTGCCAGTCCTCTGTTGACGCTCAATTGGGACTGCTTTCCACAATTTATTTGATGCAGACGCAAGGTCATATTTTGATTTTGTTGGCCTTTCCTTCATCAACTGGCGCTTGTGGCTTCTCACAGCTTCTGTGGTCTGCAAGAACAGAGCCTCACTTTTTCAATCCGACGAGAAGACATGAATTGAAGGGAGTCCGGAGCCGATGGCCAGGCACGATGTGCGAGTTCTAAGCGGAGAGGGTTGGCCTGTCAATGCCTCGGATTGCAGGGTGTGCGTAGGGTACCCGTATCTCTTCTGCATCGGCTGCTTTCTGAGATGTGCTGGGTCTCACAAAGGCCATGAGACGGCGCTTGCAGCGCTTGCGAGTGCGCGGAGGCGCACGTGTAGCGACTCTGCACCAGCTGCAGTACAGCTAGGATGGACAAATGGACGTTGTCTTTTGAGGGCAGAGGCACGTGTCACAACTCGGGTCTGCAAATCACGGCCGGAGAGTTGGGTGTGTTTGCCTGTGTTTGCCCCCAAGAGCCCAATGAGAATCGGATCGTGCAGCAAGTCCATCTTTTGAGGGTTTGGGGAGGTTTGGGGCATTTAGAGCTTGCCTCACTTTTTCGGGTTGAGGTTTCGTGTCGTGGGCTCATGGGCGTTTTGGGCTCCAGGCCTTGCCACTTCTTAGTTTGGGGCTGTTTAGGGTTTGCCACTTCCTTTAGGGTTGGCTTGGGTTTGAGATGGTTTGAGTAAGGCGGCAGGACTTCTGAATTTCGCGTTCTCCGGTCCCTTCGGGTTGGGTTGACATTTCGCCGCTCAGCCTCTTGTATTTTCTCGCAGGCTTGGCTCCTCGTAAGCTACAAACCATTTCCGGCTTGCGGGTTCCCGTGGGATGAGGTTTTAGGGGTTTGCCCTTTCGGTTCAGGCTTACCTTCCTTGTTGCCCTGGAGCTTCAGGGTTTAGGTTCTGGCTTTTGCATCCAGGGTTTTGTGGCTCCAGGGTTTAGGATTTAGGGTTTGGCGCTCTTTCAGAATTTGGGATTTCCAAAACTAAAAGCCCCCAGTCCTCAAACCTTAACTCTAGATCTCGTTGCTGCAACGGTGAAGCCCAACCGCTGCACGACACGGTTCGCACACCTAGGGGTCCTCCGATTCCTGTCGTAGACAAGTCTTGCACGTGCGTGGTTTTGGGGTTGCGCAGCTCTTACCTGCAGCTCCTCTGACTTACACCAAGCAGTTTATGGAAGTGTTTCTTTGTGTTGTCTGGCTGCCGGGCTTTCTTTAGATCCGATGCAGTACATCAGCATTTTGTTGCTGTTCCACGCTGGTGAGTGAGCATCTGGGGCGGGCGCGGAGCAAAACAAGAGCCCCTACATGAGGCGAGAGCGCGTGAGCAAGCACAAAGCACCACAGCAATAGGACCCAGTGGCAGCGCCAGTAGCAAAGTCGAGGTGGAACAAAGCAAACATGTTGGACGGAGTCTACTAGCCAATTAACCGTAAAGCGGCACTGCGGAGAAGCAGCCACATCAGGCCAGCGGCACAATCGAGCTCAACGGCAGAAGGAGCAGACATTTACTGAAAGTGGGCTCCTCTGACTACTGGCAGTAGGGCACAGCTCGTTCTCATGACCAGCTTGCTTGCTGAGGTGCCGCTTCAGCTTGGTCAAAGGCCCAGCTGCAATCCGATTCTCGTAGTGTCGTTTGCTGCAGCCCTTGCAGGTGTCCGGTGCAGGAGCCGCTGTCGCGGCTCTTAAGGAGGTAGAAAAGGCTCCAGACTTGGAGGCTTGCAACGCACATCCAGGCCGGTGTGTGCATGGTGTGTGTGGTGAGTGATCTGGGCAGGAGGAGGTTCAGCTGGACTTCCACCCGCTGCGAATCCAAAACATATCCATTGGACAGGACGCTGGTTGTTTGGAATCCTTTTCCGGACTGGAGCCCGTTCATCCGGCAAAAGCCCCAGACTCCCCAGATAATCACAGATTCTCCGGGCAATACTGGTATCCGACAGTCTTTCTGCCATGAGGCAGCAGTCTTTCGTTTTCCGTTAGCTGAGCTAAGGAGGGGTGGGGTTTAAGACATGGGATCAACTGCCATCGCCCAAGCTGGCCCGAAACTGTGCTGTGAGACGGCGGCACAGCGTTAGGAACGGAATCGACTCCGGGCAGAATCCGCTTTCAGTGTTCACTCTTTGTTAGTCTTGCACTAAGAACTTTCGCGTGTCACCATAAGCAGAGCAGACTGTTGCGAGGAACACGAGGATAGGACTTCTAGGTTTCGTTTTTGCAACACGATGCCAAGCCCCGCTTCCTTTGCGAGGAATCCTGGACCTTCGCGCCTGTGCTCGACTTGCGGGTGATCCGCCAGGGGCCAAGAGAGAGAGTGCCAGCTCCCGGAGCTGAGTTCTGAGGCTTTGAGGCTTCTGCGGTTTTGCGGAGGAGGGTCCAGGGTGTATGATTTCTTCACACAAGGGTCCCCTCCAACTCTCTGCGCATTGAAAGCTTCTTGGGGATTGATGAAGAATGTAGGAGCGGTCCTCCGATCTGCTTCTTGCCCCCGCCCTATTGTTCTTGTGGTCAATCCCCCCATGGCGCCCTAGAACGTTTTGTGGCCAGGCGTGCATTCAAGAGAGCAGCGTGAAAGCTCTGACTGGTGGCAGGTTACGTGCAGGATCTCTGCCGAAGTTGAAATGCCACAGAAACAAGAGAGTCCACTTCCAAGAGAGCGCCGCTTGTGACTCACCGTGCATCTTCGTTGGTTCAGTTTCTTACACCCTGGTCCATCCTGCATGCTAACCATCAGCACTTCGGGTCGGGGCAAAGGGCAACGTCGGAGATGCTGCAAGGCTCCACATGGGGCAAACTGTGCCCTGACATTCCACTGTCGCCGCTACATTAATGCATGTCGGCCTCGCGACACCCCAAGGCGGCGACCCTCGCCGTGGCCGGACAGCACCCAATGAAGTCAACCAGGCGGTCTTCGAGGGGTTCGGCCCCAAGATGGCAAAGGGCTGCAAAAGAAGTTGAACAGCTCAGAACGGTTGAGCTCTAAGAAGGCGTCTCTTGCAGTGTTAATGCTGGAATGTTGATCCCTTGTTTGACGGATGACTGCAAACCGAACTTTAGACCTTGTTGCAGTCATCCGTCCACGAAAGTGATGGAAGCTGTTGTGGTTTTTGTGCCGCAGAGCCATTAAGCAGAAATGTGTAGCAAAACCTTGCAACATGTTGACGTGCTGGCAACATTGCATGCTTACTAATCTTTCGTCAACTCCAGGAGGTAATTACTTGCAATCGTAATGGACTGTCATAGAGTCCATGAGGCTCACCACGCTTTTGGGCTTCTGTCTCACATGCGAAATTGCATGTATGGGGTACGGGTACCATGAGCAAAGTGCTTTGTTGATAAGACACGCCGGGGACTGTTTCTGCACTGTAAGGCCCTTCGTGGCGCGTGTTGTATCCGGTGTCCCTCGCGGTACTACAGAGGCCCGATGGGAAGCGGCTGACGTGCATAGATCGGGCCTAATTGAAACTGGCAATTAAAGGATCCGACGTGGTCTGAGTCGTTGCAGTTGACTTTCACCAAAGCGCTCTGCCCTCAATAGTGACTCCTGCCTACATGGACGTGAGCACAAGGATGTCTTTGGCGCAGAGCCGCAGATCAGACGACACGGGAGACTAGGACGCAGCTCGAAGCTTGCGAGGAGGCATGACAGAACATTACAGGGTTTTCCCAGCCCCGCATACCGATGTATACGGTCTCACAGCATCAGACAAGCTTTTCGATCCCTATGGTGGGTTTGGTACTACAGTATTCCAGCCAGCGACATGCCTATGCTGTCGGCGCATGGAGACGATGGTCGCGGGCTTTCCACATGCGTCGAGCGGAAGTTCGCCTCAAGACCATCAAGGCGAGGGCGAGGGCCATGAACCGACGGAGCTGTGTTCCGCTGATTGCATCCAGTTTAGTAGGTTTTTGCGCCAACAGCTGAAAGAAGTATGGCACGGGTTTCTGCTTGCCTCGACTCTCTTCCGTTCCAGGCTCTAGGGTGGGCAAATTCCAAACACTATGCGATTTTTCTTTCATCCTTCTGCTCACCTCACCCTACACCCTAGACACTCGGCGGTCGAGGGCACCGGCCGACCCAGGACCTCTGACTCTGCCCGCCACGGATGCGGCAGCACCCAAGGGGCCCGGGACTGGAGACCGAAGACGCTTGCTGGAGCCGCAGTGCACCCGGCTCCTGTAGTCCCGGCGGGCGCTGCCCTGCCCCGCCTTGCCCCCCGCCGCGTTTTGTGTGCCCTCCCCGTGAGTTTCTTCGTTGACCAAGAAACTAAGTTAATACAACAGCAGAAGCTTGGGGTGGCAGGGCCGCCGACGACGGCACGGGGGTGGGAGATTAATTTTAACGCTACGCCGCCCGCCTCGGCTGTGTAGCGGCAGGGCGAGGGGGCAGTCGATGTTTTTTTATGCTAGGGCGGCCTGTCAAACCCCACCTTTACACGGTTGTTGATAGAAGTGCGAGGAGAACGGGCACAAGGGGGGTGGAGGTGGGGGGGAGGGGAGGGGAAGGGGGGGGAGGGGGGGGGAGGGGGGGGGAGGGGGGGTGCTTCTTTTCCTCCAAACTTGTTAAAGCCTCCCGGCCGGACCACGCAAAACAGGAAATGACAAGACGGAAGGAGCCTGCACACAAGGAAAAGCAAATTGAAGCAAGAGTTTAAGCCCACAAGGCACCGGGCAGCCACGGGAGAAGTGGGGGGCGGGGAGAAGCGGAGAAGAAAGGGAGGGGAAGGGAGGGGAAGGCGGAAGGAGGAGGAGGGGGGGGGGGAAGGGGAGGGGGGGGGAGGGAGGGGGGGGGGGGGGGGGGGAGGGGGGGGAAGGGGGGGGAGGGGGCCTGGGAGGGAGAGGCAGGCCAACAAATCAGGTAAAATGAAGGGAAGCCGGGTAAGGGGGTGGCAAAGGAATGCAAAAAACGGGTGTCCCCACCGCAGGGAGGAGGGGTACCTGAGGTAACCCCCAAGACGCCCCTCGGCGGATTACAAGAAAAAGGTCCGCTACAACCAGGCCTCAGCATGCAATCGAAACGTACGGAGCACTCGATCAAGCTTTTTCTTGCCCATGATGTCTTCGGCTGTGCGCAATTCAACGGCGAACCCTAAATCTTAAACCCTAAATCCGAATCCGTTTTTTGCAGGACGTTTCCTCGCTGTG
This sequence comes from Symbiodinium sp. CCMP2592, assembly GCA_905221615.1. Taxonomy (NCBI): domain Eukaryota; class Dinophyceae; order Suessiales; family Symbiodiniaceae; genus Symbiodinium; species Symbiodinium sp. CCMP2592. Next base: position 90,259 of record CAJNDT010005512.1, on the reverse strand, counting down.
GGCCTGAGCAGCGTGGCGCTTCGGCACAACAGGGCTTTCGCGGCATCCTTTGAGGCAGCGAGCCTTGATTGCTCTGAGCAGCCCCGAACCACATTCTCAAGCCGGCGGATGTCAGCTAAAATCGAGAGGGCGCCAGTGGATGTCGAGCAAATATGCTCAAGACTGGCAGCAGTAAGACGGAACCACCTGCTGTTTGGCGAAATCGATGAGGCCCCTGAGCCGGATGGAGAACCTGCGCAGGCGAAGCCAAAGCAGCAACACGCTCGTCCCGCCGCAAGAAGCGGAGAGGGTTCTGAGCTCACCAGCAGATCACAGCGGATGGCGCAGAAGAGGTTTTACGACATCGATGTCGGCAAACTGGATGCTCAGAGTGTATTTGAGAGAGTTGCAGGAGCTCCGGACAGAGTGAATACGAAGCTGTGTTTTTTCCGTGACCGCCCGGACCTTGTCCTCCCCATTATCGAGGAAAAGTTCATTGTTCGCGATGAGAAGAGGGATTGCGAAGTGCTGGACCTGCCTCGTTTGAGAGGTGCCCAGTCAGCCAGGACACCCCGCAAGAAAGTTCAAGCCGTGCCGAGCAGTGCAAGTCTCAAGACGCTGCTCTCCGAAGACGATGCCGTGTATGACAGCGCAGAGGAAAAACACTTGCAAGACAGCCCACAAGGACAAGAATACCTTTCTGTTGCCGAGCCGCGAACGCTGCAACATGTTCTGTCCATGGCTTCCGTCAATACGCGCCCCTCAGAGCACAGCAGCCTGGAAACAGGGGAACAGAGGTCTCTTCGAATCGTGCGAGCTGGCCGTATCCGTGACGAGCGAATTCAGATCGCGCAGCGGGCGGTTCGGAGCAACGAGCTGCAGTGGCGTCTGCACCATTATAAGTGCTTCCGGGACAAGGAGCAGCGGAAGGACTGCAGCTGGAAGTATGCATTCATAGTTCCACCGTTGAGGATTCACGACATGGGACCTTGGTTGTACCGGAAAAGTGGCAGTGTGTTATTGGCTACTGGATGTCAATGTCCAGAGCGTGCAGCTCTTTTTGTCCTGCACCCTCCCGTCCACAAAGGTGCGGCGATCGTGCTATCGCCACGGTTCTGTGCGTGTTGTGGAACTGTGCTCCCGCCGCAGTTGCGTGCGTTGCCAAGTCCAGAAGTCCCGCGGGTTTTGGAGTTTAAGTGTGTGACTCGTGTTTCAGCCTGAGCAAGTCGTGCTAATGCCGCAGCGCCCTGCGTTGCCAAGTCCCGAGGTCGCACATACATTCATGCATATCTTCATCTCTACGTCGTACATTTTGTCTGTATGTCTGTTTGTATGTATATAAGACAATGTATATGCATGCATGCATGTATGCAGGTGGGCAAGTAAGTAGGTAGATAGTTATGCAGGTATGTGGGTATGTAGTTATGGAATTTATGTATGTAGGTATGCAGGTATATGCAGGTATATGCAGCTATTTACGTATGCAGGTATGTAGGTCTGCAGTATGAGTGCAGTATGCACGCATGTGCAAAGGCGGGGGGGCAGGGGGCAGGGGGCAAGGACAGCTGCAGAGGGTGGAGCCAAACGAGGAGCACACCAGTACTTTGCCTTTACGGTTTAGTCTTGGACGGCGGTTGGATAGATCGCATGCGCCCCTGAACTTTTCTTGATCAGGGTCAATGCAGGGGTCCATGGTAGCCCAGCATGCAAAGACGAGATCGTTCAGTTTCACTGCAGTGACCGCAGACTTTCTTCCCCATAGTGGATCGCAATGTTTGATGCTGTCACGAGATGCGTGCAAGGAGCTTCAGCTCCTGGCCTCCAGGCAGCAGACCCTGCTTGAGTGGATGGCTTGTGCTATCGCAGCTCAGCGTCTCCTGAAAGCTATGCAATTGGCCCGCGATCGGCGCTTGTGGTACCGTCAGTCAGAAGCCAAAGCGCCGCTGGCGACCACGACCAAGTCTAAAGCGCACTGGCTGCGAGCGAAGAAGATCGTTAGCAGCAGCTTGACCGAGAAGGACGGCCAGGGCAATCTGCAAGAGATCTTCAACTCGCGTGCGAAGCGCAGCAAAGCAGCTTGGGAGCGCTGGGATCACTTGCTGCGCATCATGAAGTTCTTGGCGAAGTTGAAATACCGGAGCAACCTGACACGGAGCGCTTGCGCCATCAAGCAGTTCATCGAAGGAGCCTGGCGCGGCATGCGCTTTCGCGCTCGGGTTGGTGCCTACCTCTACAATGTTCGGGCCTTGTCGCGACCTGAGTTGCCGGAAGAGCGGGACATGAAAGGTTTCTTTGGAGAGAACGGGAGACTGCGAAGAGACTCTTACCCGAGGCAGCGTGCCATGCGAGCGGCCATCAAGTTCCGAGTGCAGGTCCGCAGCTTCATCTATCTCCCCACGCTCTGGGAAGTTGAGACACAGCTTCTAGGACAGTTTTGTCACCTCTGCAGCTGTTCTACAGCTCTGGGTGATCGGATTTGCAAGCCTGGCCTTCGCCTTCGCAGGAGAGAAGCTCATGGCTCATTTGCCTAAAGGCTACACGAAGCAGCGCATCCAAACGCACCGGCAAACCTGGGCTACTTGGGCATGGTTCTTACGGGCGGTGTTTTGTTGCTTCCGGACCCTTCTCTACGATTCACGCAACCAAAGCATCTACAGCAGGGTCTTTACTGAGCCGCTTGTTCAAATGATGGGGACAGTCATAAGACTTGAGCTCAGGACCTTGAAGGCCGCATCCGAGTGCTGCAAGAAGCGGCAAAAGAGCGCAGGATACCTGGTTTAGGACCGACGGCATCGCAGAAGCATCTGCACGTGCGATCCGAACCAGCCGGAGAGAGACGCTCGCAGGACGCAAGGGGTACATGGTCGAAAAGCGGAAGACGACGAAGACGACCGTTTTTGCCTCAGTCCTCGGTGCTGTACACCGAGCTTTGGTGCTCCTGCGGCCTGCGAACGCGCAGCGCCGAGGCGACGCCGAGAGCCACCCGCATTGGCAGACGACGCAACGCCCAGTTTCGGCCGTCGGAGAGGAGAGCCCAGGGGCCATGATCGGCTATGCCCACGCATGTTTTAGCGTAGCGGTGTAGCCTAGGAGACAGTGGGCATTTTTTGGGGTGTTGAATCATGGGTGTTGGGGCCTTCGCTGGTCAGGCCCGAGCGCATGGTTGTCTTCTCGGAACTTGGCGAGGCTGCGGGATCATGCGGGATGAACCAGTCTGGTGGTACCAGCAAGCAGACGTGAGGGCGAGATTGAACGTCTAAGTGTGTTCGTGACCAAGTTCGCTCACGAAGTTGCAGGGTTCGGTCTTGCATGTTGGCGAAGTTGTGGGAGGCAATCCCCACCACATCTGCCGAGCGGAAACAGCAACAGGCAGGACGGATGCTGGTTTCCCAGTGACTGCACGTTGAGTTGGTCTTGTCTCTGGATTTGGGATTGTTCTGACAGCTGACAGGCTCTGATGATTGCGAACAATGTCCTGGCAGCTTGGCTACGGAAGCAGCTGGTACATGTGCCATGCAGGTTCTGAGAGGAAGCAGCAGCCAACAGCGCATGTTACAGTACTGGTAGCAGCTTCCGACAACAAGACCAGCATGTGTATTTTCACGAGCTGCCGAGGACCATTATCGGCTCGACCTAGAGACGAGGAACGACATCGTTAAGACTCTCTTCATTCAGAGCCTGCACCGCTGGAAGGAAAATTATCGTGCCTACCTTGTGGAGAACAAAAGGTTGAACAAAGTGTGGCAACTTTGCAGCATTCCCATTCCTCCATGCTACCACACTGTCTTCATCCCCTTGACCCCCTTTGTGTTGTTGCTGGCGGCCCAGGATTGCGATCAATGCTTGCAGAAATCTGAGGCAACAGTGGCGACTCGAAATCCAAGCTCTGGGACCTCACAGGAAGGAGCACTGGCCAAAGCCTCCTCCGTCCTCGCAGCCGCCCTCCGAGATGTACAACGTGGACACGAGGAAGCTGCGAGGCATGATCATCGCGGCTCTTGCTCAGTCTCAGCTTGGTCGCAGTCTCTTCGCCCGAGACATCCGACGTGTCTCGAACCCCTGAGCATCTGAAGATGAAGTGTTAATGCCCTGGGCATGGCCACGCTGAAAGGTGTACAGTCAGCAAGGTCGATCACCCGCTCCCCACGTCTCGAATAGCGGGATCGAGAGGGAGACATCTTCCAATCTGGTCACGATCCGGCATGGATTGGCTCTCTCAGGCGTTTGGCCTTGTACTCTGTCCTTGGCAGCTCTTAAAAAGACTTGCTGTGGAACAGCTTGGATAATGTTAACTGAATTGAAAATCTTGCTGTCTTCAGAACAACTGTGTTGCTTTCCGTTCGTTGAAGCACCGCCACTCCCCGCATCGGGCGTTCTGCATCAATTCACTCCTGAGGAAGGGACTTTATGTCCATGTGGTTCTGTCCGACACGCGCTTCGGCGTCGGCTTGGGCCCTCTCGCAGAGCTTGTCGTTACGCTTGGGGAGGCAGGCTGATCTTGTTGTAGAACATGAACAGCAAGCTGCAAATAGTTAGTAAAATATCGCGAAGGTGCGCTGAAACCGGCATTTTGTTCCGAGGGCTCTGAAGACTCACAAGGAATGCTGTCCATTCAATTCAAAACCCCTCTGCCACCCAGACCAGTTCTACGTTTTGATGTAAACACTGAGCAGCTGCTGCAGCAGGTGTTGGACATGATGCGCTCTCCGACTGTAAGCCCAGACCCCAGGCAGAAGATTCCGAATGTCTGATGTATCGATTCGCCCTGCACACTATGCTGTCCGTTCTCATGCGTCCTGGTGCTGCCCTAGGGCCAAGGGCCCCAGAGTCTATCTCTCGCAGGCTGCGTAGCACTCAAGGATGAAGCGTCCCAGCGCTGTAGACGGCGCCAAAGCGCCGGTCGCAGCAGAGGCGAGCTCCAAGAGCTGAAAGCTCCTGCCATCGGATGGGCCCCCGCAAGCGGTCAAAGACTCCATCAAGGTCGCAGAGCTGCGATGACCTCGGTAGGCTGCGTGGCCGACAGATCTCGAATCTAGAATTGACACGTCGGTTTGTGGAGAAGAACCTGCGTTCAGTCGGCAATGTCACACATGAACATGGGCAGCAAGCTTTCATTATGTAACGTACTGCCGTTGCGGCCACATCTCAGGGCATGGATGCAGACCGAGCAGCCAGACAACACCTTCCTCACGTGCGCCGCTGAAGTACGCCTTAGCCGGGCCGAGTGGAAGCACGGGAACAAGGGCACAGTGCAAACCCTTGCAACCCTATGGAGCCTTAACCAATTTGCTAAGGACGGTGGCCACGAAGCCAGCAATTGGACTTGTCGAGCCGCTGCGTAAGAGTCAGCCCCCCGGTTTGCCGGTTGTGCAGGTCATCGGATGCTTGAGGCTGCTTCTTGTTGTGGCAGCCTGAAGCTCGAAGTCATGCGTGACATGCAGGCGAGAAGGACATCAGGACGTATGTGCAGAAGAAGCGGGAGGTTTTCCTTGTTCACATGGCATGCGACAACAAGCGAGAGGAGATTGCTGGACCCTGAGCTCAGTGTGAGTTCGGGCTAGGGAGATCGGCCCTGCAGGCCTCTTCAGGGCTTCTGTGATCCGAGGTGCGCTTAGATGCGATGGCGAAGGCGAAGGAAGATGCATTGGCCATTTCCCAGCAAACTCTGGACGAGGACGCCAAAAAGATCGAAGACTACCTCCAGGATCCATGGGAAGACAGTGTGTAACGATCGGATGGTCAAGAACTTCGTGCGACCATTGATTTCACTGGCAGGCACGAATCGCGAAAGCTTCCGAGGCGACGAAGGAAAGTGATTACCACGCTAAGGTGAAGCAGGACAAGGTCTTGAGAATCAAAAGCCTGAAGCAGCAGATCGCTGCTGTACAAAGTGACACGAGCAAGTTGAAGGAGGCCCGGCGCACAAAGGCGAGGGCGAAAGCCTGTTGCATCTGTTGCGGCTTTACAGACTTGCAGGTAAGGGTGGAGTGCGAAAGATACAAGATGTTTTTGGAGAAGATTACTCCGCCAGAATGGAAGGAGGAGCAGCTGAGTCCTCAGCTTTGAGCAGGAAAGCTGTCTGGGGGAGGCTGCCCAAGTGAAGACACAGTCATGTAATTCAGGAAGCGCAAGAAGGAACAAAGGAAAAAAGACAGAGCAGAAAGGCTCGTTTTTGACCTTGGTATGTCTCATCGAGCCACCCCGCGTTGCAGGTGGAAAAAGGAACGTCTGGCTCCGATAATGGAGCAACTAGCGCAGGAGGAAGAGAAGCTTGACAAAATCGCCCAGGAGGAGGAGGCGGCGACTGCCATGTCGTAAAGTTCACAGTCACAGTCACGCCGCGAATCTCCGCTTTCCCCCTCGTCCCCGTCTCATCATTTAGTAACGGAGTAGCGAGCCTGGCGATGACAAGATTGAAAAGACTTGTACCAGTACTTGTGATTGCTGTGCCGACAGCCACATGAGTCGGAACAACCTTGGTCGTTCGTCGTAATGATCCTCGTAATGATCATGCTTTCTGTGACGTAAGCAAGACTACGGGCTGTCTGAGGGGAAGTTCTGAGGCAGATGTTGTTGAACTCAAGTGAAGTTGCCGCAGGTGGCTGGGCTTGAGTTCGGGCACGTTTTCGGATTGTGCTTTGCGTGCTGTTCTTGGTCGTTGCAAAGAAGGGATCCACAGTCGAAGCAGCTTCGCCCCAGGATAGACTCAATCACAGTGAAGAAACAACTGAAGCCAAGAGAGAAGAGATATAAGAGTGGCACTGAAGCACAGCGCATGAACACAAGTTTCGAGCAAACACGCAGTATTTTCATCAGACACTTCTAGTTGGCTCGATGATCGTCATGATTAAGGCCGAAGCTTCAAAGAAGCGTGGCAAAAAGCAGCGACGAAGAGAAGACGAGGCGGAATGAACAGATGCGTTCATGGATGGAACATGTAAGGTACTGGATGACCCAGCATTGGTGAACCTTTGCCATGTCGCCCCCTTCCCGTCTCAGGAGGAGTTTCTGCAGCGACAGCGGGAGCGAGACAGTCGCCGCAAGCGCATTCAGAAGCGAAGAGAGGCAATGTCGTCCGTGAGCCGTTTGATTTCGTTGACCTGCATGGCCGACGAGTGCGAGTGTACAGGAGGAAGAGAGGAAAGTCAATGCAGAGCAGTGGGCCCAGCTGCGAACCTGATGGGTTCCAGATGTTGACACAAGATAAAGGCTGTGCAACTTCTAGAAGTAGCCTTGTGAATCACACGTGTGACCAACGTGTGACGAACTAGGTATGTGGTCGTTTCTTCAGAAGAGGAGCCAGAGCTCTTCTTCAAGGACACGCGCACCGCGCTGCGGTTTGCAAGCCGCAAGTCTGCTGCTTTCGTGCAGGAGCCCCAGCAGCTCATGGACAGCTTCACAGATCTGGAGGAGCTGAACCTCTTCCTCATCCAGAGCTCTCAGGCTTCTGTCGCCTGCCGCAGCCTTCAGAGGAAAACTCAAGGGAGGGGGCCTTGAAAGGAAGCCGAGAAGCAGCTGGATGACATGCGCAGCAGCTTTGAAGCCATGAAGAAGAACATGGGTCACAAGGATTCTTGGAAACATATTCTGGGGTTCGAGCAGTGGGGTCAAGCGGGGGAGCACCTGAGTTGAGTTTCACAATGGTGCAGGAAAAGCCTGTTCGTATGTTGACTCCGTGTTGTCTCCAGATCTGTTTCGACGTGTTCCTGCGCAGAGCTGACGCGACTGAGAATTCCATGCTTCACTCCCGGCGCTAGCTGGGAATAGCTGGACCGTGGTCGGACTGGGCCAATCAATCATACTGGCAGTCTCAATCGTTCGGTAGCATTGCGTGATGCTGCATTGCCGGCCTGATGGTCTCTCCTGCTTGAGTATTCCGACGTCGGAAGATGCTGGAGAACTAGACAGCCTCCAAGTCGTTCTGCTCTCTGAGCTTGTAGTAACGACGCAGCATTGAATTCGCTGGCATTTGAGCAGGTGCAGCAGTTGAACGATCAAGTCAAGCAGTTGGAGCAAAGCATCAAGCAGGTCCGGCGCCCAGGTGCTGCCAAGCCTATGAGGAGGCCTGCAAGAGGCGGAAGACAGTGCGTTGAGTTAGGAGCAGAGAAGGGGTGAAGAGATAAAGCAAAGCCAAGAGGAAAAAGCCAGCACAGCGATGCAGGAGCTTTTTGCAGCTCTGAAGATGGGAACTTGTTTTCGGCTTACCGTTTGCAGATCATGGCGCCTGCTGCAGGACAAGAAATTGAGCAGCTTGGCAAAGAAGGCAGCCGCTTCACGCAGCCGTCCTTCATGAGCATGCCATGCTTTCCCGTCCTTGTGCGCCGCCTGGAGGTACATGAAGTATATGCAAGGTGCAATCTTGCAAGGGATCAGCAGCAGCCGGATACGCTGCAGATGCTCGGGGCCATTGAATCGCGGATTGAGGAGTTGATTCAAGGTCTTGACGAGGTCTATCAGCAGGACTCCGCCGACACGGGATGTCACAGGTGTGCGGTGTGCCTGGGGTTCTGCCCAGAGTCCCTATTGGCCATTGGTCCGCGCGTGTTGGAGGACGAAGACTTGGTAATGCGGCTGGAGAAGATCAAAGAGGGCGATTGGCGCGAGAGAGCTTGGCTCCGAGCTTTCGAAGCCTTCCCCCTCTCCGGTCGGCCCTGCTCCCTCAACTCAGTGACGCTAAGGTTCGAGAGACTCGACTCAAGGAGCAGTCAGAAAAGCAAGAGGACCGATTGAAGCAGTCGCTGCAACGCTCTCAAAAGCCGGTCTTCAAGAAGGCTCTCGCACTCAGACTTCTGCACATGGCCAGCTCTAAGAGAGACTAGACGTCAGCTCGCACTAAGGCTGGCAAGCAGGTCATGTACCGGTCTCCGCCTCTCCGACAAGAGCGCAAGGTAGTGGAAGACACCACTGACGATGAAGCGCATGCGAGAGATCACAAGGCAGGTTGGCGGGCAGGTGTGCTCCCAACAGGGTGCTGGAATCAGTGACTCCTGCTAGTAGTACGGCCACATCACGAAATCGTGCGAAAGGTGTTCGACATCTACATCGACAGAAAGACAGGGGTGCCACACACCGACGCGCCGATGGAAGAAGCGAGGTGCATAGCATGAAGAGCCAGCGCTGCCTCGGCTCGTGCCTCGCAACGTGTAGGTTGACCGAGACCATCCGCTGAGCCCACCGAGCTGAAGGGCATTTTGGGGGAGCTCTTCCTCCTCTCCCTCCTCCCTCTATCTCTGGCAGGATCGTCTCACCAGGACAAAGTCTCACCAAGTGCAGGCGTCGCAGAATCCTGCCTCTCCAAACAGTGAGCAGCTGCCAAGCAAGAAGCTTGTGTGGCGGACTGGTTGCTGGTGCAATCTAGCATGACTCAGCATGACATTCTGACATACGGGCCGAGTTGGCTCCTATTTTCACCTGCAAACGGCAAGCGCTTCAGATGTGGCGCAGCTTTGAGCTTGACAAAGTGGAAAACTCCTCTGCCAAGCTCTCGTTGCGCACATCGGTGGACATGCCGCCGGTCTGCTGCAGCGTGCCTGCCTCGCGACAAAATAGGGCCCCACAGAAGATGTGAGCACTGGTTTTCCGAGCCATCGAGCCTGGCACGGTGCCTGTCTCTGTCCTGAGGTCGCTTCACGATGCAGCCCTTCTCGGTGGACCTGTCAAAGGTCAAAATAAGCAACGGCCCAGAAGTGGGAACGCGGCATCTGGCTCACAAGTCATTGGTTGAGGTCCTCCGGTGGTGCTGGTGGCACAGTTTGGTGGACCACGGCCAAGCAGAGCCCACAGACCCCAAGCCGATCAGATCCCGTTGGGGAGCATGGAATTTTCAGTTGTGCAGAGGTCTTCACTGTTTCTGCCACGTGATTCGTGCGGAGGCTCTGCCAGAGGCTGGAAATCCACCCGCTCATAGTCTCTGCGCTTGTGCCTGCAGCTAGCATCTCTGAGAGATGCGGTTTCTTGAAGGACACTTTCGTGATCGAAGTTGCTCTGCTTGCGAACCAGGGGGATGGCTGCATTCTAGCTTCTTGGTGGTGATTATTAGACTGCTCGACAGATTGTACATTGTAGCAGTAAGCGGCAGCTTCTCGGAATTGGATCCTAGAACGAGGCACGTGGCCGATCAGATCCTCAAAGCGGCCTGGCCCTCGGTTCGTGTTCGCATCTGGCCACCTTTGTGCCTCATCTTTCAGGCCCCGATCCGATCTATCACAGCTCGGTGAACTTGGACTGGGATGTCCTGTGCTCGGCTTTCTCTGCCTCATGGGCAGATAGAGTTTCTAGCTCTCCAGTGGCTCGGTGGACACTGCAGAAGCAGTTTGCCTGTCGTCGCGGCTGCCCTCGGCCTGAAATCGTGGAGCCGCCTCAATGCCCCGGATAGCTTGACTTTCAACTTGCCACGTCCAGCTGGAGCTCTCAAGAGCGAATCCCGAATCACCTAATGAAGCATGAGTCCCTGAACCTCTCTGGCTTTAACAACCAGTTTGGAGATTGTTCAAGTTGTGAGGGCAAGCAACCGGCTTTCCTAAGACTCATCATCTAGTTCGATCTGAGGACGAGGGCGACATGGCTTTCAACTGCCAGGCGGCTGATGGACAGTATGCAGTTGCTTCAGAAGGAAAGCAGCAGTTCTGGAGTGCGCAGGTAATCCGAACAGGAATGGGATTCAGTGAGGAAACTTTCGCGGAGCTGAAGGAGAAGCTGCCACAGGTGCTGCACCAAATGTTTTGTAACATCCCCAAGCGTTGCGAAGGCTTGTGCGGCGGAGTGCTCTGCTTGCTACTCTGTGCAACTCTAATGCATCGATGTGAAATGATGACGACATGACGTGTTTACCGACGGGTTCGCCACCGTTCCGGACTGCGATTTGCAGCCTCCACTGGCAAGGATACCCTAGACGACTCGCAGTGCCGCCTCCGACTGACACATGTTTTTAGGGGTGCTGGTCGCTGCTGCTACTGCAGCTGCTGCTACCGCTGCTGCCCTCTCGCTCGTGCTCTTGTTGCTGTGTTTGGACTTGGTGTTCTTGTTGTCCTTGTTTTCTTGCTGTTCTGTTTTTTTTTTTTCATGCTGTTCTGTTTTATTTTGGTTGTTCTGGTTGTTCGGGTTGTTCCTTTTCCTTTTTTTCCTGTTGTTCTTGTTGTTCTTGCTGATCTTGTTGTTCTTGTTGTTCGTGTTATTCCTGTTGTTCCTGCTGTCCTTGCACTTCCTGTTGTTCCCGCTGTTCTTGTTGTCGTTGCTGTTCCTGCTGTTCCCGTTGTGATTCTTGTTCTTGCTGTTGTTCCTGTTATTCCTTCGTTCCTGTTGTTCCTGTTCTTATTGCTGTTGTTCCTGTTGTTGTTCTTCCGGTTCTTATTCTTGTTCTTCACCTTGCAGGCGTCTGTAGCCGCCGTGGGTGTGTGGATTTCAGGCCTGTTGTACTTGTATGCCAAAACTCGTTCTTGTTGCAGTTGCCGTCGTCGTCACCCTGGTGGTCGTGGTCGTCGTGGTTGCGGTTGATGTTGTTTTGAGGTCCTTGGGATCCCTTTGAGTAGACCATCAGAAATGCGGCCCAGCCAGTTTGAGTGGTGTTCGGTGTTCTTGTGTTTAGTAATTGTAGTCTTTAGTATGTTTGCGGTTTCGTCGTCTTCTTCAATCTTCTTAGTTTCCATTATGCTGCTCGACTCATATTTGAATGCAGTGAACAGCTTAACCGTTACATCTCAGACCGAAACCCCAGCTTTACATTGTTTTGGCTACCAGTCATCATTAGCCATAAATTCTTAAAGCCCTTGAGTGGATGCGCTGTCGCATATCGTTTTATGGTGATGCTGAAAGATTGTGATCGCATATGCACATGCTGCTGACATCGCTGGGCTCCTGGCGTATCCTTCTTTGCTGCTTTCAGTGCTCAGTGCTTTCCTGACATGGCGTCCGGCTGATTCAACATGAGTCGACCTCACAAGACCGATTGGATGCCACTTGTCCATTTGACTCGGGTGGTAGGTCAAATCCGTTGGGGCTGTTCCAAACACCGAGAACAGGACCGGAGTGGAGAACGAAGGTCAAATATGTGACATCCATTCGCAGTACTTGTGCATGCTATGGGCCCCGTTTGGGCACAGTGCGAAGAAGTGGGGAGGGTCCCAGGTCAACTGTGGAGCAAGTTGTTGTTAGCATAACGGAGCGACTCGCGAGTGTGTGGGCAGCAGTGTTTCCAAGAAGAACTGAAGAACCAGTGCAAAGAGTCTGCCATGGAATGAGTTTGTGCGACACATTCTTGTCCTGTAGTAGAGCTGTGCTCTTGGAGGCGATGGTGGCTGCTGTTGGCAGATCCCAGCGGCTGGAGCTTCGATGTTTGGACGGATCAGGCAAGGGTTTGCATTCAAGCAGAAGGAACAAACGTTATCTTGTCGTTCACAAGTGTTGTGAATGGGAAAGTACCGTTTCAAGAAATTCGGAGCAAGATTCGCCGGTGCCAGACAGAAGGTACCAATGCAGAGATCAGCATGCACTTTGCCACAGTAATGCCAGAGGCGGGCGGTTTGCACGTCTGCTGGTCACAACATGTTGCGCTCGGCCAGTCTTCAGCCCCTTGTGATGCACTCAGGCATGCTTGAGCATCACGGCGTCCTCGGCTACCTGCCTTGCGCCGAAGAGCGAGGCTAGTGTGGACTGGGCAGCGTGCATATTGTCATCTTTCGTTGAGCAGGGCTTCAACTGACCATGCATACTTGTGCTTCCTGGAAATTGACTGTGGGCTTTATCCCCGACCTCGTCTTGGTAAGCAACTGCTCGTGATCCTTGCACACGACATGCGTTTTAACAGATGTCGGGTTTGTTATGGATTACTGGTGTAGTTGGAGGAGGTCTACTTGAAGAAGCATTACATAGTTCCGTAATTGATGCGAGAAGCAGAGGGCGGAGTGATTAGACTTCATGTACGAAGCTCTGCCACAGATTTGGTGGGGAAGACCGCGGAAGTGAGTGGACCAGTCGACGGCTCTTAATGAGCTACATCACCCGGCATCGTTCGACAGGCTTGGAGTTTCAATCCTTTCGTGGAGGCGAGCGCCGGGATCCCGGTAACCGACGGCTCAAGGCACCGACGGCTTTGCTGACATCTTTGCTGAGGTTCACAGCCGCGATCCACGCCTCGGCAGCATCGGCCGCAGTGCCAAAGTCGCCACTGCACAGCCAAGCTCCTGGCAGTCTGAGCACTGTCGCTGACATGCTGCTTGCAGCATGTCTGAGGACCGAGACTCTGACCAACTGCCATGCAGATCCACATTGGGGACAGCCTATGGTCCTCAAGCTGGTGCCGGAGCCCGCGGGCCCAGAGAACTTCCGGAACAAGCCTAGACGCTCGTCGTGGCTCCTAGGGATGAACAAGGCCCGGGCTCTTCTTGCGCATCGTCGTCTGCTCAGAAGCGCTCGGTGTGACGAGGACGGGAGGGCGGGTGAGCAGGAAGATGGCGGCGAAATGCTAAGAAAAGCGTCGCTTCCAAAGGGCTTGGGACGAGCTCGCGGAGCTGGTAATGGAGCTGCCCGAGGCTCCACCGTTGAAGCGTGATGGCTTGGCCGCTTGTCTGGCGGACTAGAGTGAGCTCATGTAGTTTGCAGGCGCTGAAGCTTGCACAAGGGTCGGTGGAGCCCCATCCTTATCTTGTTAAGCGCCGAAGCTTGGCTATACAGTTGTGATCACATCATTGCTGTCAAAACTCCCAAGGCGGAAGTGGACGATGAAGCGGCCCGACACCTAATCGTAGAAACGAGACAGCTGGGACGACACGATTCAACAGAGTGTCACTGTGTTCACATTTGTTGCAGCGTTGGTTGTCGTCTTCTCGATCCCCTCTCTTCTGGGACCCCGTGCATGGACGTACTGCAGATTCGCGCTCAGCAGCTGATCTCGCAAAAGACCTTGGATTGGTTTAAGCCTTTGTTCGACAAGGAGCTAGAGGATGCTGCGGAGACAGCGGAGTGCACCGGCTTTCAGATAGATTGGGATGACACAGAACACGTCGCAGAGGAACGACCTCTGGAAGAAGGTAGCGGCCTGACTTGCGGCTTTGAAACTATCGAAATACCGGATGGAGAAGAGACCACGGTGCGTGTAGAGTACGCCCGTTCCTCCTGTGCTACTGCCCATGGAAACGCAATTTGGGCAGCCTCTGTTGCAGCTGCGCTGCATGTCGGGAAGCTGCTCACTCTTGCCGACTCTTTCCGCGAAGGGTCCAGCATGCATTCCGTGGATTTCCGCAAAATTCGTATCATTGAGCTCGGCGCTGGCATCGGGATTCCATCCCTCTTCCTGGCGCAGAAGTTAGGCGACCTGCAGCACGCTGATGCGCAAGCGGTTGCCGGCGAGAGTCTCCGAGCTTCTCGTTGCAGGCAAGTCTACATCACGGATGCTCGATCATATCATAACATTCGCCAAATTCTCTTCTCCACCGTCCGCCATCCTTACTCGCATCTCCTTCGCGTGGCTCCACACAACTGGGGAGAAGTGGAGAGCTCCGGGACAATGCGCTTTCTAGATGACGAATGCGAGGGTTTAGCGTTCGATTTCCTGGTGATTGCCGACTGTGTGTATAATCCGGCCTTTCATCAGCCACTGCTGGATAGCATTTGTCATGTAATGGCGACGCATGGTCGCGCTGTCATATCATTTTCCCTGCATCCGAACACGGACGAGAAGAATGTGTGGGCTTTCCTTGATCACGCTCGGCATCGAGGTCTGAAAGTACATGACCCTGCGGGTCAAGCACAGAAGGACTACGAACCCGTGATGCAAAAGCTGGGGCTCTGGCAGTCAAACATGGGCAGGCGGTATATCGTACACATTCGAGAGTTATCCTGGAGATAATCAGCCCTCATACTTGCACACTATTGGTCATCCCGTAAGGTGGAGTAAAGTGCTTGTTGCTTCGTCTGAGCGAATGCCGAATCGCGGTCACCATCCTGGATCCACCAACTCCTATGCAGGCTCAAGAACAAGGACAAGCACCGCATGGCGCAAGAAAAGCGTGTTGAAAAGAGTCTTGGTTTGATAGCGCCGGCCAGCACCGACTGTGATTCTGGGCAGCCCACTTGCATGTCCCAAGTTGATGTGAGTACGTGATATGGATGCGAAGCTCTCGCTTTTGTTCTCCAAGACTGCAGATGTCAATCAATGGTCCAGTGGTGCTTGTAAATACACGTTTTCTGTCCAGGCTGATTGACATGAAGCGGCACGGCGAGTCTGAAATCTTCCTGAGCTTTGCACAGGCGGCCGAAGGTGCTTGAAGCCACGACATTCCTCTGATTCCACAGCCCTTGCAGGTAGGCGGCAATGTTGCTGCTCCCTCCTCAGAGTCTTTTGGCTCAGTTCCAAGCAAGCGGGGCCAAAAAGGGTGTCGCATCGTCACTTCAGGCCTCTGCCTTCGAGATCGCAGAGCACACCTTGCCCGTGCAGGAGGGAGCCATGCCGAGGCCGCTCCACCCGAAAGCTTGAGCCCCAGCACTGAACGCATTTTGAGTTGAAGCACGATGCAGACCCTTCACCTGCAAATCAGGCTACACTGGATGGCAGCCCTGTCAGCCCAGCGGGAACAAGATCGAAGCACACGCGCCCTGCTTGGACGTGAATCGTGAAACTGACAATCCGGCCTTGGGCACGACTTAAATTCTGCGGTGCCGCCTCGAATGCCGTAAATCTTCAAGGACCATGCAGCTTCCGATCGCTCCTGGCTATACACTGCCGCCACAGCCTTCCGTGCAAGGACATCCTGCACGCACGTGCAGTTGTATGCAAGCTGACAGTTTCGGGGGACATCCAGTCGTGGCCCAGCCAGGAATGCAGCATTTAGAGCAGGTGCTTCAGGCGCATGGCCAAGTCCCTGCCTAAGTTTCATTACATAATGTAGGCGGCACCTGAACTTGTAGTATTGTCTGGCCAGCGAAGCAAGGAGATTCCAGACATCATCGCGCAGCGTTATGGGCCGCCGCGGCAGCCAAGGCTGTGCGGGGCTGCGTGACGTCTGCATGTTTCCGATTCGGTAACAGAATCGTGTGCGGGAGAGAAACTCCTGGCTTAGTTTATGGGCAGACAGAGTTGATCGGCCAAGGATGCAGTTCGTGAAGAGCTCGTTCTGCTTGGGGATTGCCATCTAATTTTTTTCCACCGTGGGGTGGGTCGAGAAAAATAGGGTTTAGTCATGTCAAGTCCATGCCTGCGTCTAGGTGCCGTCAACATCTCTAATTAAACCTTGAACTCTTCATGGGTTTTACTCGGGGAGCGCAGTGATGCAGAGAGCGAGATTGTGGGATTTGCGTATCAGGGGCCTCATAGACCGGGGGGTGCCGCCCCGGCACTAGGCTAAAGTGCACGAGACTATTCCGTGGGCGGATCAAGCAAGGCAAAAGTCGTTCAGATTCTGTAAGCAGCGCACAAAACGCAAGCGGAACAAATAAGTACAGAAGCGGGCTTGCTTCCTTCCTCCGCCCTTCCTTCCTTCCCAGCCTGCCTGAATGCATCTGAATGCCTGCCTTGTTTCGACTTATTTAGGACGCCGTGCTTCTGATCCCCCCGTTACGCTTCCCAGACCAAGAAATGGACGCACGTATTGCTACTCCCCACCTCGAAGGTGGGTCCATTTGGAGGATCACCCATGACCAGCGCAACATGGAAACAGTCCTTTGTGCTCCTTGAGGTTCCAAGATCTTCCTCCACCTCCGGCACTCCGGCCCATCGCCCCGCCATCCACAGAGGACTTCTCTTGAGCATTGCAAGCCGACTTGACTCGGACTTCAATTCAGGAGCTCTCCCAGGCTTTACAGCGTGCTCCAACACAAGGGGCTATCGTGAAAGGCAGCGTGCGAGAGGCTCAACTGCAACACACCAGGAGCCGATGGCGCGGAATTTAGAGATCCTGAGACTCAGGCCTTTGAGCTTCCTCAGCGCTCCCGGCAATCCTCATCTCGCGCTGCTCTCAGCCTGGCCGAGGAGCTTTGATGCATTGTTGATGCAATGATGGCGTGGCTTCGAGGCCTGGCTTGCTCGTCGGTGAAGCTGATTCTCTCAACTGGCACTCTCCTGGCTGGAATGCCGAATTGCGACGTCGACGGGGCACACGAGTCATGCCTGTTCTGAAAGCTTTCGTCGGGATGTTCGTCTGGAGCGTCAACGAGCAAGTTCATTTGCCAGCTGCCCGCCTCCTTCGCTTGAGAAGCTCATCTGTGGCTGCGTGGAGACGGACATGCAGCTTTTTTCCCTTGAAGGGAAGCTTTGCGCAGTGGTCCGGCCCCTAGAAGCTTTGGACAGTTGTGAAGGTGCAGCTGAAACATTTGGGTCCGTCGGCAAGAAAGGCAAAAGGACGCCGTGCCGGACGGAGTTCATGAGACGACTCTGGTCTCAAAGTCAGTGCGAGTGGAGTTTTTCACCTTGAGATGGGAGGATCTCTTTGATGCAGCGGGTACGATGCCAATGTGCCAATGTGGAGCGAATTCTACTTCCACACAGGATGGCGCAACCTGCTTGCGATGCCCGACCCTCTTGAACCAGCTGTCTCGCATCGTGCCATCTTCTGATAGTCGCCAGCTCGGGAAATCGACGAATTCCGCAGCGCGTCGCCCACTGAAGCGGCAGCTGGTGAGACCGTGACAGATCGGCCAGTGGTGCCTGCACACGGGCACATGGCTCGATATTGAGGCCGCGGCCGCTTTTGATGCTGTTGTCCTAAGCTTGTCCTGTCAGTCACCGGCCATTGGCCACTGGCTCCAAGCTGCAGGCTGCAGAGCAGCTTGTCGTCGCTTGAGATACTGTTTTTGTGCGTGTATCGCCAAACGGCGATGATGATCGTTCGTTATGCCTGCACGACAAACAGGAACAGGCCGATTCAAGCCCAGTGAGCGGCACCTGCAACAGCCGGATTGACTCGACCGTGTTTTCCTGTGTGTGTGTGTGCGTGTGTGGACCTCTGTTGCCAAGAGTGAAACCACAGAAGCTTCAAACCAAACAACCTGAATTCTGGTTTCGATTTTTCGGAGCAGGGGGCTGAGGGCCCGTCGCTGGTACCTCAGCCAACGAATACTACCAGTGACAGGGCGTGGAAACGTACCTGCGAATCAAGGGGGAGGGTGCACCTGGGTCTTCGTGACGGTTGGTGGCCCGCCGAGCACGCCACCTTCACACTCGCCGAGGCCGCCGGTGCAGCATGATGGTCTTGAGCCGACTGTTCGCTGCGAGAAACTCGCTAGGATGTGAACTTAAGCATCACTGGCAAGCGGCGCCCGGCGACCGGAGCACAGCTCAAGAAGGCCGTCCAGTGGTCGAGCCGTGGCTATATGGTGCTTCGCTCTCCTGGCAAAGTGACCTGCCAGGCCCGTAAATTTACGACCTGGGCAAAAGAGCGTTTGGTCGCCGTGGTGCCGCGATGCGGCTCTGTCACGCACGTGGTGCGCGGCCCAGCTCTTGCAACGCTCGGTGCAGTCACCAGTGTCGCGACGTCCCAGGAAGTGCGCGTCACCCGGGACAACCAGCGGTGGGCGCAGGACATGTCCGGCGCATGGACATTGAGTCCTCCCCCTCACCGTGCGGAACTGGTGGTGCACGACCCAGTAAACATCAGTAAACCGTCGTTGAATACGTGTGCTCCGCTGGCGCGTGCAGCTAGAACCCAAGGCCGGGGCTGCCCCGCAGCACATAGAGCACAGCAGGGACTGAAGCTAATTGTGACCAGGCATCCGGGACGAGCGCTCCGCCGGAGTAGACCTAGCTCGCTGCGAGGGCTGCGCGAGCTGGTCTACAAAAGGATTGCCGTGTCGCGCGTCTCTGCTCTCAGACGCGAGCTTCACCCCTTGCAGGTACAAAACATGTGCTTATAAGGTAGCCCCGTGTGGTGCCAAGATTGGCACCAAAGACAGGCCGTCTGTGGTGTCCAGCTTGGACTGGTGAGCCTTGAGTCCTGATCGGTTCCGGAACCCCGAGAGCGTCATGCTTTCAAGATACATCAAGCATGAAACAACATGTCAGTGGCTGCGACATGGATGTCTATGCGTATGGCCAAGGGCATTTACGAATTTTGTTGGACTGTCATCGGCCTTGGCTCGCAGTTCATGCAGTGCCGTATGAGGAGGAGTTTCCGCTTCTGCTAGGGCTAGTGGCCAGGCATTCCCAGACCGAGCGCATAAAGAGCATCCCTGCATATCCCATCGCAGTTGCTGCGCGGCAGCAGATGAGCAGATGGAACTTCTCCGAGCTGAGCTTGCGCAGGCGGAGGGAGTGCGGGAACTTCAGCTGAATTCACTGTGTCTTTCGAGTCATGTAGCAGTCGCAGGCGCGGCGGCGGCAAAAGGCGGCAGAGGCAAAGCTGAGTGCTTTGGAGGACGAGGCCGGGATGTGTCAGGCCGATGTCTGAGGAGCCGAGGAGGAGTCTTGTCGGTTTTGAGGCCTCGGAACTACGGCAGCTGGAGTCCGCCAAGAAGGTGCAGAAGAGTTCAAACCATATCCAAAGCTTTGAACTGTTAACCCGGCACCGGAGTCAGGCCGGTACGAAGACGTCAGCTCAGGATGTGGAGGCGCTCTGCGTGTTGCAACATCTTGCGACGCTTTGCAGCTGAAGTTTGGCCGAAGGTGCCCCTGATTTCAGCAGCTGGTTTGCTGCAGCTTCCTTGGCAGGAGAGTCGGGCAAGACGGCCAAGAGCAGGCTGATAATAGGTCTGCCAAATCCTCGCACTTGCGAGGCAGCGCTGTGCACTTCCTTCAGAGGCCTGGGACACTCCGAACTTGGCGAGCGTTCGTCGTCATATGTCGGGATGTGTTACGCAGCTCTTAATCTGCCAGGCTGGCGCAGTTCCCTGTGAGCTTTGGCCGCGAATGGCTCAGTTCGGGTGTTCTTGGTTTGGGAACTTGAATTCGTGTCTCCAGAAAGTTCCCACGACTTGCGTTCTGTTGGGCTCGCATAGCGTTCCGGATAGACTTGGACTCGGAGCTGTCGCTCGAGGTTGGCGGCAGTTCGGGCTCAAGCACTAGACTCCCCCCTGCATTGCCTCGCCCTCACATGTCAGGTATGTCTACTCCTCCATTGCTCGGGCTGCGGTTCCCGAGGCTCATTATGCGAGACAGCGTACAACAGTTGCATGTTGACTCGGCCGAGGCAGTGATCGCAAAGCTCAAGCAGCAATTCGAAGCAGCCATGCAGTCATGCTCGAAGCACGGAAGCACAAGGCTGGGTACAGCTTGACCAACGAGCTACTGTTTTCTTTTACCTGCTGGGTCGAGGCGTGTTACGCTTCAGCGTCGTTCTCTGAGCATGTTGTGTGCGCTGGAAGTGGTGAAGCTGGACTCGGCTGCACGGTCAGGCCTTGACCGGGACTTCCAAGCTTGCTTGTGCTCTTCTCAGTCAAGCGCTCTAAATAAGAGACCATTGCAAGTCAGCTGACGGAACGGCTTGTTTGCCAGTCATGGATGGCAGGTTCGATCTGTGCCGCATCTTGGCAGCGGCCTTGCGTGGCAGCCGAGATGTCAGCTTGGAGCTGGACCAGGTGCTGCACAGGTGAGCTGACGCCGAGAGTGTGCGACCGAGGGGCGCTCCGCATCAGGTCTGGGGAGTGGCTCAACAACAGGGAGATTACAGCCCGGTCACGTAGGCGGCCAAGTTTTTTTTGCTCCCCCACTTCCGACCGGACCTAAGCTCAGGGCAAACCGGAACCTCAAGTCCCGACACGGCTTCTCGTCACGAGCCAAGTCATACCCTTAGTGTTGTGCTACAGCTGCCCTGCCTCCGTACGCAGGTGCATCATGGACATCCTCCTTCCGCCTTCTTTGAGCTGCGAGAATCACGAAAGGCGCCAAGCTCGGGCTGGGTTACGAAGTCAGGCTGTTGTGACGGATGGGTTTCAAGTGATCCCGGGTCTGAGCGTCGCAGGCCATCAAAGGGATCCTATGGCTTTCATGACGGCCTTCACAATCTCATTTGGAAGGGTGCGGCTTGGCTGAATCGGAAGGTAGGAGCAAGTGCCCGAAGTCTGCTACAGCGCTCCGAGGATCGCACCACCGACAAGGACGACCTGGTGCAGCCTGGCATCATCCAGCTGGTCCGGCACCCAGATCAACAGTTGGCACCTGCGGCTTAGAGTTGCATTTTGTAGCTCGCAGAGCCTGACAAGGAGCTGCGTGTGGGCCAATTGTACGTGTTTCCGGACTGGGTGCCGGCCTTAATGCGTTGTTGAGGTTCGAGCATGCACACATGCACAGTTTCTCCGGGACTCTGTGTTCGGGCTTACGCAATTACGGCTTTAGGGGTTGAAGGGTTATAGGGTTTGGGGATGTTTGGGGTTTAGGGCTTTAGGGTTTCAGGTAAAGTCAGTTGGACCTCAGCCTAAAGGCCTAATCCAAGCCCTTTACCATCAAGACTTGCCTAAAGCTCGAGTAAAAGGGCCCGTAAAGGAAGCCTTAACCGAACTCGAAAAGGGCAACATACACGAAGCCTCGACCGAGTGGCCAAGATGGAAAGAAGCGGCAAGCGGAAGCCCAAAATCATCAACTCAGCCTTCCAAACCCTGAGCCGAAAAGCCCCTTGAACCCAAACACTATGCTCCATTACTGTACACCCTATTCCCACACCGAGTAAACCCGGTAAGCCCGAACAAACGCTTCCCCTCAACCCAAAACCGCAAACGCTCAACCAAATCTCCAAAGCCTTAAAATCTGGAAAAAACACATTCCCTAAGCCACCCTAAACCCTAAACGGACTGGCAAACCCAACCTCGGCATTTGCCCGTCCAAACCCTATAACCTCCCAAAGCCTAGAACTCAAAACCCAAACTCTCTTGAACCCCAAACTCTAGACCAATGAAACTGCCGACCCTCCTCCGCCTCCTGAATGCCAAACCCAAACCGCGTGAACCCTAAACCCCAACCTGCGAAACTTCCTAATTAAATGCCTTATCTCCCTGGCTCGCTGAGCCCTGTGCAGTACATATCCGGTGCGCTGAGGAGGTCAAACCGTAGTCCCTAAACATCCCTAAATCTTTGTGCTGGGCGGAAACCGGTGGGGCTGGTGCTGTGTAGGCTCGTGGCGTGTTGTTCTTAAACCTGGGTGTTGAGTCGAGAAACGACGGTCTTGAGATTTCCGAGCGTGAAGTTTGACAGGTACAGACGTTAACGTACCCCTTCGAAGGCAGTGGTGAGAGGCGCTGGATTGCGGCGACTGTCGCACTCGTTGAACAAAAAGGGTCAGACACGGTGGCAGACGCAGGGCCTATATTATAAGATATTATAAGGCAATATATGTCAACAGATAGTAGCGCTACAGACAGGATAGACAACCCAACAGCAAGGTTGTTCTTGCGAAGATCGAAGCTCTGCTTTAGAAGTCTTTGAAGTGTCGTCTCATGCGAGTGGCCCTCAAAGTTATTGAACAAGAGCCTTGGTTTTGAGCGGATAGGCACTTGATATGCAAACGTGGGTACCGCATAGTGTTTGCTGGTTCCCCGGCAGATAGAGTACTCGGTCACTCGTTACACGCAGTTTCGCACATGTTGAGAAGGCATTTCCAGAAATATGCTTCGTGCCTTGAAGGAGTAGCCGCGCTGTGGTCATCGCAAATTGCACTGTATTCTGGATTTGCCACTGTCCTGCTTTGAAATTCTCGCTACCATCGGAGCTATGCAGCACTCAAGGATGAAGCGTCCCAGCGCTGTGGATGGTGCTGCCACTAAACTGGCCAGCGTAAAGAGCTCCAAGAGCCGAAAGGCAGATGAATCGGATGGCTCTCAAGCAGTCGCAGTGTCCGTGAAGGTCGCGGAGCTGCGATCCTCTGGGTATGTGGATTTCGAGGCTTGGCTGAAAGACTCCCGAAATGTGTACGTGGGACGCCGCGGCAGAATATTCATTCACAACGATGGTGGCAAGAGAATCTTTCACTATCCGGGGTCGAGGTGGCAAAATCCTTACGCAGTGGGAGCATCACTTTCTCGCCAAGATGCATGCTCGAAATACAGATCCGCCCTTCTTGATGGCACGCTGAAGGATCCGCAGGACTGCTGCACATGGTGGGTTTTCCCTTTTGACTTCAGTCAGACACAGGAAACCTAGGGTGATAGAATATCATGACTCTCGCATTTGCATGCTGTACCAGGACGGAGCACCGCTTCACACGAAGCTGCGAGAGCTGAAAGGTTATCGACTGGGTTGCTGGTGCAAGCCACTAGCATGCCATGCTGAGATTTTGGCTGAGTTGGCCAATTCGTCTTAGGGTCTTAGGTCTCAGTTCACCCAGCCTCAAGCGGAAAGTGCTGTGCTGCTTTGGGCTTCACAGAGCAAGCTCTCGTTGCATGCGGTAGGCAAGGAGGCTAGTACAGTGAGCCACCCTTCCGAACAAAACAAGCTCCCCCGAAGATGCAAGAGTCCGCCAGAGGTCTAATTACCAAATACCTGGACCCGTTTGGCTTCGGTGAGTTGTCGTCTACTTCGTTTCCTGTTGTCCCTAAAACAGCGTGTTGGGGCGCACCGGTATTGGTGGTGACGGAGCAGGATCAAGACAGCCAGCAGAATGAGTACGTCGAAGGCTGTGTGCATGTTAGATTGACATGGCGTGTCATCGGTATGACGAAACTTCCTCGAACTGGGGTACCGGTCACCAACCTGCAGATTCATCTGTCAGACACTGGTCGCCCAACACCAAGTCGAGTTGTCTATCTTGAAGCGATCCAGATGTGACCTGTGCCAAAGAGCACCGCGCTAGCAAATGCCATGTTTGCATTCCCGTCCGGAGCTGGTTCCGACCTTCTGGACACTCAGACGAAGCATTCGCGCTTGTTGACAGCAGTCTGAATACATGCGTATGTCGTAAGCTACTACAGAGACCTGTTAGTGGCTTGTCATGTCAGACTTGGGCGTCAGATGCGTCAGAGATCAGAGTGAACAGCAGAGTGGGTCAGGATTACGAAGAGGCGAGAGAGCCTCCGTCAGCATCCTCATACTTGGAGGATGGCAGTCCCAGGCAGGGCTGCAAAGCCTTCCCTCGTGAGTTCTGGAAGCCAAACCCGAAGGCAAGCTGCGACACGACGTTGGGCTCGACGAGGTGGGAGTGCCGAGGGCGTGAGCTTCTCGCTCTTGGGATCCCTCTTGGCATCGTGACCCAAACAACGGTATTTAGGCGTCTCCGCACTGTCGCCAGGCGCTGAAGAACAGCCCTCGACGAACAAGGCCGACACAGCAGGGCATGCTATGTCAGGGAAATGGTGTCCAATACAACCACGACGACGACCGCAGAGGTGCGAGGGCTGGACCCTGCTCTTGCGACAGGGCATTCATGGATGGAGGCGGCCGTTGTGAATATTTAGCCACTTGAAGCTGCCTGGATCTGCCTGGCCTCCATGCCAGGCAGCCAAAGACAATGCTGCAATCGAATGGCTGCGAGGCTTCATGAACAAGTACAGGACATCTCTCAACTTGCATGCTGCCAATCACAAAGGGAAAGCTTTTTCGGTGCTCTGGTCCCACTGGTTGCGCTGGCCAGGACTCTGGAAATTCCTGCTCAGCCCGTTGCTGCAGGCAGTGAATGTAGCAGAACTGATGCTGCTTGCTGTGCAAATCAAGAGGTGGTCAGTGCATTCCAGGACACAGCTCGAGTGCCCAAGTCGTCGCCTCACTGCAGAATTCCTGCCTGCAGTTGCATCGCCAGACCAGGGATGGGCGATTTGGGAGGTAGATTCGTGGCATTGAAAGCAATGAGATTCGTGGAATGTGCTTCTGCTGCTTTCGCGCACATCAACTATCATCAACTGCTTTTGCCCAGCAGAGCCTGGCGAAGGTTTCTCTCTCACAGTGCCGGAGGCTCTGTTGAAAGTGCTTGCTCCTCTGAAAACCTATCATCCACTGTGGCCCATGTCAAATTCGGGGTCAAAGTGCACACAGGCCTCACTGGATCCAGCTTCTTGTTCTATGTAGATGCGGGAGGCTGAACCCTTGCAAGGGCAAACGATGCAGCCTAGAAGCAATCAAGATAATCAAGCATCTCCGTTGCTCTACGAGTTTTTCCACCGCAAGCGGTCTTGAGACCCCGAGCCCATGCAACCATGCAGTTGTTACTTGTAGTGACTTCCCAAGGTCAGGCATCTTCTCTTTCGAGAGGAGGATGTCGGCGGAAGCTTGCAGAAATTCATATCCTGACGGCCGCTCAGATCTCGCCCCGCCCCATTTCGCCCCATTTTTCCAAAGAGCCCAAGACACTTAGAGACTTGATGTCGGTCACGGCGGACGGAGGCCTCGAGAAGCGCAGGGAAGGGTCCCACAGGTCCGAAGAGGCAGGCGAGATGTGCTGACGGAGCATCGGCATTACATGATCATGATCCTTCGATCTGTGTCCTGACAGTCGTGGCATCAGTATCGGCTGCAGATAGACGATGTGATGTTGGTCGGGAGTGTGAGGTGCTAGTGGCGGCGCAGTCGACCACTACAGCGCACAGCCGAGAGTCGCATGATGCACCGGTGCCCTGAATTGCAGGGTCTGCACAGCCTCTCCAGGCCATCCTCGCTGCCTCCTGAGGATTGCTTGCTAATGTCATATGTTCCAGCTTCATATAGTATGACGGCCTGCCTCCAACTGTAAGCGAGCAGTGCTGTCGCATTGTCACCGCTCTGGAGGACAGTCGCGGAATGGCAGCCGTGCGCACGCTGCCAAAGCGAACGTGTCGTGCCAAGTGCTTGCAGTTGTTAGACGCTGGCTTGCAAGCACCCTCAGACACTCGCTACGTACTTTAATCATGAGGGTCTCGCCGCCAGTCCTTGCGACCGTCGCAGACTGCGACGAAATTCTTTCGCCTGCTGTGCTTCGCACTCGTGCAGCATTCGTTTACGAGCTGGATCGAGCCCTGAGAAGCTTAACAAGATGTGTCAAGGAAAGCGCGCTGCCGCAGCGCCGGTGGTGAGAATGCGCCAACCGAAGAGATTGCTGCAGCGGCTGGCTCAGCAGCTCAGAGTTCACATCAGTTCTTCATGTAGGTACGTGTGGTACATGCTGCTGATGGGGTTGGCGTCAGTAAGTACAACAGACTACAACAGTATACACTCGCCATGGTCACAGTCATAACCAGACTGAGAGCATTGATGGCCGATTACAGCCTCAGCCGTTGTCCTCCTCCTCCTCCTCCTCCTCCTCCCCATCATCATCATCGCCGTCACCATTGCGAGGACAAGCAAAGATCGCCAGCACAAGCCAAAGTCAAAGCGAGAGTCTTCTTAGCCTCAGTGGATGTTACATGCTGGGGCTTGGGCCGACTGGGGCGTTGCGACCCAGGCTGTTGCTCGGGCTCGGCGGCGAGCCCTGGAGCAGAAGCGACGACAAGCCCAGACCTTAGATGAGAATCAAGTTATTCTTTTGTTCTTCTGCTAGAAGGACCTTTTTTTTGTAAAGTCTGTGCCATGAAGAGCTTCTCAACATGCTTCACAATGCTTCTCCGTGTGGCGTACAGAGAGGGTCCGAAGAAACGGTGGCGGTGTCGCTGCTGCTTCTGCTGCTGTGGCTCGTGTCGATTTTTTGTTGTTTTATGTAGCTGTTGCAGCTCTACTCGTGGGTTTCTAGATCATAGTGCCAGTTTCTGTTGTGCCAGCTGCTCTTTGCCGTGCTCCAGCAACTGCTGCTTCATTCTCCTCCCCCTGCTGCCCCTCGTCCTAGCCCCTAGTCCTTGCTTGCCTTTTGTTCTGCTGCTGTCGTCTTTGGCATTCCTGTCGACGGCGCCGTGCGCCGCGCTCGCTACTACGCAATAATCATAGAAGATATAGAAGTTGTAACCAACCGAACCCCGAAAGATCCCGAAAGCACGTGTAAAGCTCGGTGGTTGACAGGGGCGTGCTTGGCCAAGCCTGTCACCCTCGCAAGTGCAGTCTGGACACATGCATTCCAAGCACGCTTCCTGCTACAAGGATCAAAGGGGTTTTGTATCATGTCAGGCGCCTTTGGAGACGCCAGACACATGACGAAGAGTACTGCAGTTTTGGTGGGTCAGCCATGGTCCAGTGCGAAGGCCTGCAGGCAGACAAGCGAGGATGGGGATGCGTTTTGGAAAAGCCTTGAAGCCCACGCTTGGGATTTGAGTTTCCCAGACCTGGAGGAATGCAATGGAGGTTCCATGCATGGTGGAGCTCGTGTGCTTTTTGGGGGCCTGGATTTAATGGAGGGTTTATGCATTGACCTGCGAGGGTTTTGGAGGCTTGGAAGAATACAGCGGAGCGTTAGCATTGTGGAAACCTGTGTGCATTTTGGGGCATGGAACAATGCGGTGGGGCCAACGCTGCGACAAGCTTTGTCAACCGCAAAACGATGCAAGTGCTGCTTGTTTACCACGTCGGTGCGAAGTGAGAGAATCGTGCCAACATGACGGCCACAGTATATGTTCAGAAATGCAACTCACACAACGCACAGTGGCCCGGCCGGCCTGGCAACATCCTTCAAGTTGTAGGACATAATGTTGAATCGAGGGGTGCTTCAGAGAACCTTGCTTAAGAGCCCGAAGATATCAGATTTGTGGATAGCATCACCGCTGAGACTGTTTGACAGAAAGTCCGCCGGCATGAACGAAAGCTGAAGACAAGTACCAGAAGAGGTTGTTGCTTGCCCGCTCCATTGAGAGCTCGCATCGCAGTGGTTTGTTTGCCCTACGTCCTATGGGCCCCAGCGATTTCGAAAGGTCCTAGCGTGTCTAAACTCTTAAACGGTCGGAATCCGACCGTCGACTGTACTGGTAGCGGCGAGTGGCTTCTCCTTCTGAGGCTCAGGCCGAGGAGGCCGAGGCAAGGGCCTGGAGACGCGAGGCGCGCGCGGAAGAGTTACTCCGTGGCAGTGGCAGCAACCTTCCTTTGCCCAAAAGACTTCGGGCTCTTCTCTTGGAGCCTCTTTTTTCGAGGTGGGTGAGGCGAGGGAGGTGGTCTTCGGACTTCGGGTCTTGCAGCAAACACTGCTCCGTTTCCGTGCAGCGCTACGGCAAGCGAGACGACCGCCTCGCGCGCTTCATCTTGGAGGAGCAGAAGGCTGGCGCCGGCACTGGGTTTTGGGGATAATGCAGCTTGGCATCAGCTCAGTGCAGCTGGTACGTGCGACACTGCTTTCGGCCATGTGCGCACAGTCCAGCCGCTGGGCAGGCGCAGTCAGTAAAGTGTGAGGCGAGATCCAAGAAGAAGGCGCGGATGTCTACGTTGTCAAAAGGCATTGTCAGCGTGCAATAAGAACCTTGAGATCTTCAATAAAGGCCCCGGGCATGATTCATGGGACACCAGCACGCGACAGGTGGTAAATTTTCAATACAAAAGTTTGGTACACACTATGAGGCTCTTGATAGCTCTTACGTTAAGGGTAAGGATAACTGGATAGTGTCTACACCAGGCGCACCACAGGGTGCGCCAGGAGGCGCAAGCGGCTTATTCCGTGCTCCTGCTGTGGCACGGTGCACAGGCAACGCTCATGTCCCATGATTCCGGTTCGGCCACATCCTCCGGAAAGAAAGACTGACTGTAAGTTGTAAACTCGAAAAGATCCAACATTACACTCACCCTCAAAATGCTCAACATCCACCAGAGAAGGGGGGGGGTTGGGTGAACGATTTTGTTTTTGCCTTAGGGGTGTACTGGATCCCCAGACCGGACACCGACATCATCAGACATCATTGGCATCGCTGCCCGTCCAGGCACCGAAACACGAGAGCAGAAGCTGCTCGCTTGGAGCAGCACTTGGTATCGCTTACTTTCGCTGCTTTCGCTTGGCCGTTTGAGCTCCTGGAAGCTTCTGGACTGAGGCGCAGGGCTGGGGCTGGACACCGCTCATCTGGATCTCTTGATCGCTGAGGGTGCTCCTTTGCTGCGACCGGTGCGTTGTAACCCTGAGTTCAGATGATTGTTGCGCGTGAGGAATGGGCTCGTCGACATGAGGGTACATGTGCAGCACCCCTAAGGATGTGGATCTTCCTTTTATGTGATCCGAGGCTTGTCGGGTAGGTTGCTTTGGCAGGGTCTCAGAGCTGCATCTCACAGTCCCTCCTCTCTCTCTCTCTGTCTCCATCTCCCTCCCTCTCTCCCTCTCCCTTTCCATTACCCTCCGGAGACTGCGTTCCCGGAAAAGCTCGTTGTTGCGTGCTCTTTCTCTAAGATCGCTTGCAGAGCTCTTGCGATTTGTCGTGAGAGACTTGAAGGGCGTTTCCATGGGTGGAGGACTTGTCCTTACAAGTTCGTCGGCCAAATTCCAGAGCAACTTCACATCTCCGTGTTGGTACTTTAGCCATTTTGCAGACCATGCAGGTGGAGTATTGCAACGTAGTTTTCATGGGGAGCACCTACCTGTACGGGAAGATGCCATGCAGCCATGGCATTGGACCTGGGGGTTCGGCAGGCCCAGGCCTCCCGCTGCACGAAAACAGAGAGATTTCAAAGGGCGTACTTGTCTCCGGCCTTGATCCCTGCAGATGTTACAGGCTTCATTGCATTGCTAGCAGCATTGCCTTCTTCAGACCCCACAGAGCACACACGTAGGAGTGGGTTGGTTGCTCTGCAGGCCTCCCGGCCAACAGCATCATCACAAATGCTTAGAAGCCAACCTGCGGCACGGTGTGCCCCGGACACCTCCGGTGTGGCGGGCTCAGGTTCTTGCGAGTCTAGGCTTTGACCCATGACATGCAGTAACTATGCCTTCAGCATGATTGGGCACGTGCCGCATCATCTTCATTGGGTTCGTGCAGCTGCCATCTTGCTTGCTTGAGACAGGTGCGCCGTGGACAACACCCTGGGCCGAGGTAAGCAGCGTTTGCTCTGGGCATTGCATATCAAAGCAGACTCGCTCTCGATGAAATAAAGGCCTGAGGCAACCTCCAACATGCAACAAGACTCTGCCTGGCAAGACCAAGATATACATCTGGCAGTAGAGACTGGCCGGCATTCATGCCCTTAGCACATGTCCAAGCCG
This sequence comes from Symbiodinium sp. CCMP2592, assembly GCA_905221615.1. Taxonomy (NCBI): domain Eukaryota; class Dinophyceae; order Suessiales; family Symbiodiniaceae; genus Symbiodinium; species Symbiodinium sp. CCMP2592. The sequence goes on along the minus strand of CAJNDT010005512.1, from coordinate 60,371 downwards.
TCGCTGGAGGCTATCGGTGCCACGCGAGCTGCTGTCGCCGTGCTTTGTCGGTCTGCCAGTGGTGTGGATCTGCCACATACGATGGCAGAGGCCGCGGCCGTCACGCACCGCAGTGAAATGGCAGGGACGGGGCATGAGCAACGGCAGAAGACAGATGGCGTCTGGTTTGGCTGTGCAAACAACCGGTCCGTCAGCCGTGTCTGCATCGTATGAATTGCCGGGTGCATCAGTGCCGCGAAGTGGGACATAGAAACCTCGGACATCAACGAATCTCGACATCCGCTACATGCAGCAGGTATGCTGTCCTATCGCAAAGGCAGCGGACACGCTCTCAGCTTGACACGTCGCAAGGGCATCGCGGGCATTTGCATTCCTGCGCCCCAGGTTACGTCAGGCGGCTGTGAAGACAAAAGGCTTCGAGGTTGGACCCCGGAGCACCTTGACTCCAACTCTCCGACCCCTAAGGTGCCCGACCAAAATACTTTGAGGCATATGAGGTTTTTCCCAGAAAGGATCTAATTGCCTGAACGGAAGCGGTGATTCCCATGCGACATGAACAAGGGTTTTAGGAACCCCTCGCTTATGGTAAGGTTTGGGGCTTGCCTCCCATCGTCACTCCCCTTTCAGGGTTCGGGTTTCTCGGGAGTAACCTGTGGCTTCATTTGGGGTTCAGTGTTTAGGGGAAGCAGTCGCGTCTTTGTGGTGTGGGTTGGCCACTCATCTTCTCTGGTCACCCTTTGTTTTCATCCAAGCAGTCCTTGTAACGTTTGGATTTGCCAATGATGTGAGGGCTCTGTTGCGTGAGCGAGGTTGTCTCAAAACATCTTATACTTATACAGCCAGTTTAGACCCGAAACTATGAAAGGGAACTTAGCAGTCCAAACCCAACATAGCCACGAACCATTCCAGGAGTACAACCAAAAAATACTTGTTCTTGCTGTCTCATCTTGACAACTCAAGCATCGACCAGCATCTTCGCGATGTTAAGTGTAACTGTTATTGTAACATTACCTGAGCATAAACTGAACGCTAACTGTGAGTTTGATGTCACATGAACTGAACGTTAACTGGCGCCAGAGGGCCAAAGCCAGACCCCAAGCTGGAGATTTTAGTACTGCGACGACGACTACTACTGCTGCCACTACTGCTTTGCTACTATTACTACTCCTACTCCTACTCCTCCTCCTCCTCCTCCTCCTACTACTACTACTACTACTACTACACTCCTACTCCTACTCCTACTCCTACTCCTACTCCTACTCCTACTCCTACTCCTACTCCTACTCCTACTCCTACTCCTACTCCTCCTACTCCTCCTACTACTACTACTACTGCTACTACTACTACTACTACTACTGCTACTGCTACTGCTACTGCTACTACTACTGCTACTACTACTACTACTACTACTACTACTACTACTACTACTGCTGCTCTGCTTCCACCACCACTTCCGACTAGTGTCTTAATGTCATCTTCAACATGTCTTGGAACTACCTACTGCTGTTGCTGATACGACTAGTGCCGCTATGAGTCGGGGTCAGACTGCTGTGGTGGCTTGTCCTGGCGACAGTACCAAGCATCCGCTTACATGAACGGCATTTCCACCGAATCAGAGCCAAGGTGCCAAAGGTGGTGGCCACGGCGACCACCCTCTCACAAGATCGATTTCAGACGAAGAATATGGACGAGCGCACGATGACAGATTCCGATCGCTTGTCATGAAAGCTTACCTCGAGCTCGAAAAATACGAAGCTGTGGATGCCGTGCTTTGGACTGCAATAGTTACGGATCACGTTTTTTCTCGGAATATGTGTCGAAGTGGACATGGTCAGGCCCGAAGCAGCATTAGCAGGCCCAGTGGCAACGTGAACAGTACAGACCAAACCCGATTTGAAAGGGCGCCTTGTCTGAGCCGGATGCGATGTCCTGAAATGCAAAACGTATCTTCGCTGGCCCGATACCAGTCCGATACAATCTTGATGCGGCTCCTGAACGTTTTCGAGACGATTCCCCACGGCACTAATCACCATCGAGGTCGTAGACCCGAATGCGAGTGATCTGCATCGAGGTCGTATCCCAAACATTCCAGGCCATATCCAACTCGCAACAAGATCGCACGCAATTCGAATCGCAACCCCATGCCTTGGCTCAAACAGGACCTCCTGCAAATTGCAACTCCCATCACCGTCCAGTCCGCTCCATATGAGAAACTATTTCAGGAATCCATCCTTCGGCTGCAATTGAATTTACCGATGCTAGGAGATGTGAAAATCTGACGAATCTTGATATGGTTTCTCGAAGGTTGCGTTCAAAGCAAAATGACGCATGCAGGATATCAGCACAAGATCAAGCACCTCCAAAAGCAGAAAGGCTACTTGTATGGCTATCCGCTCGTCGCTCCTACAGTGCGGAGGCTTCCAAGCTTCGCCTGCAGGCATGGCCCGCATGGAGGACAACGTCCAACAAAGACAAGCGCTGTATTACTGCATGCTGCGTGTTTCATTTTTAACATGTCATCTGCACAAGAAGCATCGATAACATTCAACTGCCTGTGCAGCTGAAAAAGTGCAGCGAAGGTATTGAGACAACAAAGTTTTCAATCCCACCCAACAGTCCCCTCTTCACGCTAAGGCAGTAATGTCGACGCTGCTCGAAGAGATGACTCGAATGCTCCGGTCTCAGAAATTAGGGATTAGGCCGCGCTGGCCTGGCCGAACGAGTGGCTTGCTGCTTTGGGTAAGGTCTTCCGCTATCTCATGGGAGAGACAGCTGTACATGATCCTGGCACAGTGGCGAGAGGTGTGCAAGCAGCGAGGCTCGCTCTCGATTTGCTTAATCGCAAGAAGCATGACCTCGGTCTTGCGAAAGGGATCTTGAACATCGAAGACGGTGGGCACCCCAGTCGTGAGCAAAGGAACCTTGAGCATCAATCAGGCACGCAACACATCCCTCTCGACATCTCTCGACGGAAGGGAGTTTCACAGAAGAGCATTCAGCCGATGCTAAGGTATAGACCCAGAACTTTTGGAAGAGAAAGCATCGGGACTCAAGTTCTGGCTTTCCTTCTCAAGTGCAGACAAGTGAGTGTGCTCTTTGCCTTTGTTGCTGATTGTTGGACCCCGAAGCATCAGGACATACTGACCCATGACAGCTTTTGTGCACTGAAGGCGCCGGAGCCTCTCTGTTGGCGGCAAGTGGCAAACGTTGGTGGCTTGACGGTCGCCGCTGCCGAGATTGTGTTTTGGAAGGGCACCGCCGACAGCAAGGACAACGACATGCAGAGCTGCAAGGTGACAAGGCATCCATCAACAGCACCGCGTCTGTTGCGGAGGACGTCCGAGGTCGAGCCAGCAGGGGATTTGCTGCTCAGTCCGACGACGACTTCGAATCTTCTGAGGAGTGTCGCAATGACCGGATTCCTAGACCGTGGGTTGAATCAATGCTTTGCTTTTTGCAGGACCTGAGATCCTGTGGCCAGGGGGACCATGAGCCACCTGCTGCAACTTTGGACAACTCACACCGTTCTGAGTGTCCCGTCGCATGAGGCTCGTTGGGATGACTATCAAGAATTTGGTAAAAGCCCTTTCGCTTCTCATGGACGACAACTCCGGCCCGATTCGACTCCTCATGCCGCAGGTCTGCCAAAGTCTTCGAGAGAGCTCAATCGACCTGTTGAGCCAGTGGAGCCACACATGAATCAGGACACCTTAAAGGCTGTCGCGCAAAACGTTGTCGAGGACAGGACTCATTCTGCTGACTCTGCAAACCCCACAGCAATGAGACAAGCAATGGAGACTCAGCAGCGGCGGAAGCTCAAAGCACATCACGATGGCCTCCGGGGCTACTTGTAGCTGAGTCTCTTATCATCCGAAGGTTGCAACAACGGGGGTGGGGAAGGGCCCTTCCCTGGAGGTGCGCACTTTTGGCCAGACTGCACCGGGAGCCGGTTGGTCCCCCCCGACCTGGTCTAATATCAGACTGCCATCAAACGGAGAGAGAGGCCTCCAACGAAGCTCATGATGCTGGCTTTCTGGAGCCCCCAATGGATGCTCACGATGCTCGCTTACAGGCTCCAATTGCCCAACGATGCTCATAATGCTCGCTTAACCCCGGCTTTCTGTCAGGGGCTTTGATGTTTCATGTGCGTGCTTAAGTCAAGTCCACGCTTGGAGCCATGACTCCAGCAGTGGTAGTAAGACGCTGGGATCTCCCACCGCCACTGCCTGAGTTAACGTGACTTGACTGCTTTCTGTCCGCTGCTCGCGCAGCCACGACCGAGCCTCAGATCTTCTGCACATCTGGCCTTTGCTACTTCTTGCCAATCATCTACTCCTGTTTTCGCCGTGGATTTGCAGATTCTGCAAGAAGCAGGCATCGACACCTGTCATCAGGCCCCGGCTCGGGCTCCTGCGAGCTGTATGTTGTGTCTCTATCCCACATATCCCACGCATGGGGGCCCGATTGTTTGCCGGGGCTCCGAAAAATTCCACGCAGCCAGCACCGGCCCACCAGTTTATCCGTTTGCCAGATTCAGGCAGAATTTGCGCTGCACCGTGGCCCTGCCATGCCAAAACAATCCAGGCCAGCCCAAACGGAACCTAGCCACGTGATGGCGGAGGTCCATAGTCCTTAGTTGGCTGCTTTTGCAGCCATCAGCTACATGGTAAACGCTATTCCAGTTCTTTTGCAGTCAACAAGTCGCCCCGAAAGAACTTTGCGCAGCACCCCAGATCAATGGTGTTAACGCCCCATATCTAAGGCTTGCAGAAACCGGTGATATCCACAAGGAGCTGGTCTGATTCAGTCCAGTTTCCACATGCCTTTCCCTTGGCAGACCTGCAAGCTCCCACTGTATAACGGCTAGAGACAACTTTGCCAGACATGGTGGGCGCATGCTCACGATGATCGAAATAGCTGTTCGACATCCACTCCCGCGGCATGCCCCTGCATTTTGGAAACATCGAAGCTGATTGCAGCTTTGGTGGCGGTGCCTTGGATCCCCGCTTAGGCATCGTCGGGAGTCATATTCGGACCGAATCTCGGTACAGCGTTGGTGGGATGGTGCCTCGAGCTTTCGTCCCAGTCCCTCCTCCCCAAGTCACTACTCCAAGACCGCCCGGCGCGGACCATCGCCGAAACATGAAGGGCTACAGTTTTGATCGATCATGAATTTGGGGTCTCCTCGAACCGTCCACCCCTTGGTAGAATGGGCTCCGTCATACAGCACTTCCTTGATTGGTGTTTGACCACCTTGGGCTCTGGTTGTGAAGACGTCCCATCGGGCTCCGATATGGAACACCTGACCCTGCGGTGGTTGAACACTGCAACAGTAGAGATGGATCACGTCCAAATCCGCTAGAGGACAACTGCCTCTGTAGAACAGCCCACGAGGAAATTTCAACTATTCAGCTACCACCAAGTCTCGGGGAATTGCACACTTGACGGGTCCAGCTGACTTTTCAATGCCCAGGGAACGTACTGTTCAAAAGCCTTGGCAGCACCCAAGTCAGGTCAAATAAGGGTTGTTTATCCAGCCAGCTAGTTGTTCAGTAGCCACCCGGCCAACAACAACTAGCCAGTGAACCATTCAATAGCATCCCGGGTCAACCGGTCAGTGCTTGTAAAGAGCAGCTGTTAGAGGCAGCTCTTAGATTATGCGTACCGTGGGACGGCAGGACTTGCTGATTAGTCTTCGAGACCAACTACAGGCTTCTTGGGAGGAAGCACAGCACAGGGATGGACGTACAGTGCACTTTCCGATCAGAAATGCTCGGGCAGGTGCAGACATACTCAGGCTCTCCGACCTGGGACCAGCTGGTGTCTGAAAGCCACGCCATGGTCCGACTCCTACATGTTTTGTTGCTGTGTGTGCGTGCGCCTCAGTTTCCGTGAAAAGTGGGAGGTCTTGCTGTACCGCGACGCGGCAGTGCCTGCGAGCTCAACATGCTGGACTTTGCCTGGGGAGGCCACTTGTGGACGCAGGCCTCCTGCCATTGGATTTTTGATGCAGAGGTGTGCATCTTGAGACCGCTGTTCAAAGCAACGTGAATCATGCGAGCATCGCACCAAGCGGCTCTTGATGCTCTTGACGTTTACTTCCGGCAGCGCAGCTCAGATATGACAAATGTATGGTCGCACCAAGCGGCTCTTGATGCTCTTGACGTTTACTTCCGGCAGCGCAGCTCAGATATGACAAATGTATGGTGCAAACTTTCAGGCGTCATCCCACCGAGCGATGTTTCAGCTGTACTGACAGAACTCAAAGACTGCGGCGGAGAGCAGTATGCAACGCCTTGATGGTCCAGTTGTGGGCCAAGCACGGTGTAGGTGTTGTTTTCGGTGACAGCCGTTGAGAATCCTGAGGATGCGAATCAATATTTGCCCTCAGCCTCCCAACCACCGCAGAGTGTTTCGAGGTCAAGCGTCTCAGGCATGAACCGGCACCAACTGACAAGAAAGCTTTGAGGATGGCAGCCGAAGAGAACTTATACAATTGTCAGATAGCCAAGGGTTAAACATTTCGCTCGCAGCAAGTAGAAGCAGAAGAGAGACCGTCGTGTCTGGAGGATTGGACATTGAACCACAGTCGAAGAGCATCGAACACAGAGCGCGAAAGAGAGTGGGTAAGAGTTGAGAAGAAGACCGTGACGTTGACGATGTTGCGCTACATTTATGAGAATTGCACATGTTGAGATCGCGTCATTTGTTGAACCCACGAAGGGCTGTCAATGCCGCGCCGGTACTGATGCTTTCAATCCTCCAACATGGTGCTCCTTGGAACAAGTTTGATTTCCTTCGCTATCCAGGCTGTGGTGAAGTTGTAATCTGCCAACAGTGGAACGTTCACGAGAATGCTTCGCTTCTTGTACAGTACGAGCCTACGATCGATTTCCAAGCATTGGTCGGCGCAGTAGGTCTCAGGAATGGTTCTTTTTCCTGGGGTTGAATGGGGCTGTAAGTCTCAGTCTCGAGTGCGACTCGTGTGCGCGATTTCAGCGCTGCGCTTAGCGCTTACCGCTTGCAATCCGAGGTTCGGATGAACATGCCAGGCTCATTCATACTTGTTTTCTGGCACATCGTTGCTTGTTCTGTGTATCAGCCATCCTGAGAAAGTCCATAAACAGGTACTTACAAAAAGATGGTTGAGTGGGTAATGCAAGCTTCCCAGACAGAAATGGACTTGGAGGACTTCTGCCCGGTGTTCCTGCAGATCTAGCACATGTTTGGTCTACGTGCTCCGCAAGCCTTGTACCTGTGGTGTTGCAGCAGCAGCAGCAGCAGGAGGAGGAGGAGGAAGAGGAGGAGGAGGAGGAGGAGGCAGTAGTGCCAGCCTTCGGGATACGGGCTTGACAGGAGCTACAGCAGCAGTGGCAGTGGTAGAAGTAGCAGTGGTGGTAATAGCCGTAGCAGTGGCGGTGCCGGCAGTAGCGGCAGCAGCAGCGTCAGTCTGATGGACTCAGAAACGAAAACAGTAACACCACCGAAACCGCTCACGTCCATTTCCAGGCATCATGCTGAGCCACCAGGACAGTTTTGTACTAGTTACTACTTGTAAGATGTTTCATGATGGGTCAATTGTTGATCTCTTGTGAGAAGAGGCATGATACGGCATACACGAAATACGAGCCCAACTTGTATGTTGAACTTGTTGATGGTGATGGTTAGCTTCTTCTACTGCGTACAGGAAACCCCTGCGGTTTTCACCACCACACCCGTAACAAACACCAGCCGGGATTCCAGACCACAAAGTTGGACCACCGCGAAGGGAATCCTGGTCAGCAACAAAGAACCATAAAACTAGGAACCGCTTCTGCTGGAATAATTGCGTGTAGCCTCATGTCTTCCATGCGTAAATACGACGATTGGAAGTAACCACATGCAGGAAGATGAAGTTTGCCACATAGCTTGTGCCGCTTTGGGGCAGGAAGAGCCCCAAGATCTCTTCTCGCAGCTGTCACAGGCGTTTGTCTCCTCGCGCTTGAGCTGCAGAGGATAAGTGCCGAGTTTTCTCGATGTCCACAGTCAGCATACCTGAGGCTTCGCGAAGATGCTCCGAACTTTTTTGACTTGAGGTGTGGCCTTACAGTGACACGCAAGCTGTGGCACGTGGATCGCGCTGTGTGTCAGGTCAAAGATTTCGGCTGCCACACGCTTCCTCCGCTCGAAGCTTTACTTGGTCATTCGCAAGGCCCTTTCGGTTTCAGCCAGATCGACAGACGGAGCGAGTCATCCACCCAGGCATGCAAGCACTCGCGCACACACGGACGGACCGACAATACTGCGGACCCACAGAAATTCATCCCAAATCTATGCACAAGCTGAATATTGAATGACCATGTATGGCAATGCTGAAGGCGTATGGCAATGCATGGACGAAGCTTACGACTCCAAGGCTATACTGACTCCGATTGAGTTTGCACATATGCGAGACATGACGCAGGTTGCAGCAGCTGAAAGCTGGTGAGAAGGAAGCCAAGCTGCTGCTCCGAAGGCCTTGAATCCTCAAGTCCGCCACGAGTCCGTTTGTCTCTAGAGAGATCCTTCAGCTGACCTCGGAAAGGTTGGGGCCAGGGTTGAGCCCCTTGAAATACTTGTAGGGAATGTCAGCTCAGCTCGTTTTCTCCTGGTTATATGCTTGAACAATTGCGGAGACCAGATGCGATTAACCTGGACCTACGAGAGGAGAATTTGTCACATGGTGTCCTCGTTCATCTGGTTATGTCAGGGATCCCGTGGGGTGCAGCTGCGAGCGCAAAACAACCTGTACTTGTGTGTTGGTGTCGTTGATCTGTCGCCCTCAAACTCTCTGCAAGTGATTGGGTCGCAGTTGGCTCAGTGTGCACTGGACTTGCGGCTTGCGTTGCCCTGCATGCCTTCCTTGTCCGCTGCAACTCCTTCAACCAGGAGATCAGAATTGGTTGCCGGCTGCGGCCACTGTTTCACGAACCGTTTGAGCAAGAGGCGGAGGAGTATTAGCAAGCCATGTCCCAGCTTCCTGCCTGTCAAAGAGCCTTGCGAGGAGGAGCTGCTTGGTCTTGCTGGGATTGCAAACGGGGCGTCCGCCGGGTGTCTTCAACATTTTTGGGCGCACTTGCTGCTGATGCTCCGGTGGATCACCACTCGGAGAAATTAGCACAGCATCACTTCGAAAAGCTTACTCCCTGCCGGCACCGTTCATGAATGCCACGCACATCAAACACCCAGCCACAGAAACAAAGCTCCAACACGACGCATGATGGCGAGGTGTTCGAAGAATTTCTAATGCAGTCCCAACCGTCCAACACGGCCTCTGACAAGCGTCGAACTGATTCGAACTGGACATGGTTGTGATCCTTGGAGAATTATTCCACACGGCTTGCGTTGCTTCCTGTGAGGCAGCGGGAGAGGGATGCTGCCGCGGCGGTTCTGGAAGCTGATCTCTCACAGGCGACCTGCAAGGGAAGCTGGAACTTGCAGCTACGCCTCGATGCTGTGAGGCTGTCCAGAACCTCAACCTCCAGCGTTTTGAGGAGAAGAGCCGTTTCGCACAACAGGAGCAGATGCTGCCAAAAGGAAAGTTGCGCGAGCCCAAGTGTACTTGCGAATAGCCTTAGCGTAATTGGTTGACGTCGCCATGCTCTCGACATTATCAGACGGTTAGCCGGTGGCTGCCAAATGCATCAAAACAGCCAACTCAGGAAGTCACTCCGCGAACAGATGTCACTCGTCATTGTGGCTGCGCAGGCTGAGCAGGGCCGTCTGTGTGGAATCTGCTGTTGTCTTACACCTGAGGCTGGCTGAGTACTGTGTTTATCCTACAGGCTCCAATCAAGCGGTTGACCGACACGTGCTGCAGCGGCATCGATGGAGCTTTGAATCCCGAGGCTCAGATGCCAGTGACTGTGTCTGGATGCAAATGGGATCTGATTGGACCTTGCAAAGATGCTTCGACGAAAATGCCACCTACAAAAAAACCCTCCGCCCCCCCCCCCCCCCCCCCGCAAGCAGTCTGAAGCCCACCAACCACGACTCGCTGCAGGTGCTGCAGGCATTGCAAGCCGAGCTGGCAAGCACTCGGCTGACAACCTCAGACATATGGTTGCAGGCTCCGTTTTCTTGTCTGTTGGCAGCATCCCCACTTCGGCTCCTGTGCAGGCAGGGCTGGAGTTGAAGCTCGCCATGGAGGTGATGGCCGGGGAAAACTCTCAAAGAGGAAGAATCAGAGAACGTGCTATTTTTTCAAGGACTACCCTTTTTTCTAACCTCTTGGAGAAATTATTGCTGTGAACCAGGTATAGAGATTGCAGAGTCAGCGCATTGTTTGGCATACGCCCCGAGCTGTGCAGGCTCTGCAGCAGCTGCAAATTCACACGAACGAGTTTCTCAGTGGACACGGCTCCACAGCGTGCGCAGCCCATGCGAAAGTCCAGAACACGAGCCTGCAGTGGCAGAAGCAGCGTGAGAGTGTGCAGAAGTGCATGAGGTGTTGCGACATGTCTGCCAGGTAATCGGCAAGTGGAGGGAGAGCAGAGAGAATCCAAAGGTAGGCCCATAAACATAAAGCCTGATAATGTGCGGATGTGCTGCATCGGGAAGCCCAGGTCTATGCCCAGTCAGATGCCTGGCGAAGGTTGGTCCCCAGCTTCTTTCAGCAGACACATCTTCATGTTCGTGAAGTACTTAAGCCGAAGCTGCTGCACTTCCGAGAAATTTTGCCACAGTTGACTCTTTGACATCGTTTTGCAAGGCACGGGCCAAAGGTCCAGAGCGGTCGCGACGCTCGCGAAGGACTTGTTTTCAGTGATGCTTCGGGGTGGCGCGGAACCCTCATGTACGAGCAGTGGCATGGACCCCAATGCCAGAATTGCGCAGTATAGGCGTGCAAAAAGCTTCGATTTGCACAGTTTTTGCACAACTTATGCTGCAAGGACGTTGCCGAAGCGAAGGAGTGCTTGGGTCGCTTTGAGCGGCGCCTGAGTGCTACGGGCAGAGAAGTTGGATTCTCAGCGCATGACAATGCCCGTTCAGCACAGTTTGCTTTTACCTTTTGCCCTGAAAATGGGATTCAATGAATGTGTTGACTGCACGCATTCTATGTGCTATTTTGGGTTCCATGATCGCGGGTGATTTCGGTGTGCCGAATTCAGAGACTGCTCCGCGGCTCGCGGCATCGCCAGGTTTCACCTGAGGGCATCCAGCCGGCGCCTTGATCTGCGGAGGATGCAAGGCAGCAAGAGCAGAACAAGAGAGTGCAGTTATCTTGAGCTCGAATTCTTGGGACATATGCCTTATGCCGCCACTGTGCCATTGCGCTGGGAATTGATCTTGAACGTTTAGGCATACTGACAACGTATTGGCATTCTAAGGCCTTTGAGGCAGTTCGTGTCCGAGTGCGATGCCAGACTCGTCGATGCGAGACATGACGACGAGCTATACCAGGTGGAGCACAGATCCATGTCCTTGACGGTTGAAGCCGACAACATACTGTGCAGATTCTTCGAGCACCGCCGTGGGGCCACAAGAAGTGGCGTGCTGAGTCTCCTCGGGTCGAGCAAATTGCCATACAGCTGCCGACGCGAATCAGAGCGGCTTTGGGATTGCCAATTGTCAGGCGGCTCTTCGCCGGTATCACAGAAGCGGCGTGGCAAAAGCTCCAGGCGAGCGCTCCTGCTTCAAAGCTGGCGTACCACGGGTTTTCCCTTTCGTGTTCAGGTGCATGGCACCACAGACACCCAACCCCAAAGTCTCAACCTAAACACCGAAGCACACGTCCTGCACGCAAATCCCGCCAACCTACCGAGATGGCACAATTCTAAATCACTCGTGGCTCCTTGGTTATTGCTGAGTTCGGGTTGTAGGTTTCAGCCATGGCGTTTAGGTTGAAATTCGCAGAATGTCGCAGATAAACGTAAGTCAGAACGTCTACAGTAGTCCGTTCTTTACATCATAACCAGGTGATGAGGGAAGTCGACTCGAATGTTGGTGAAGTCTACAAGACTTTGTTAATCTTGTCTTCATCGTTCATCGTTCCTTCCGACATCCTATTCCCGGTATGTTGAAGGTATCACCACAACTTTTCAAGAATATGTCGGGGCACTGAGCCCGGTCTCCAACTGCGGCCTTCATTGTTTGTTTTTCTGCTACATCCCGCATCCCGGTGCACATGCGAGTTTCTAGTATCTTCCGGGAAGGGTCTAAGCCAATCCTTGACAATCCATTGCACAAGAACCCTTGGGCTTAATTCCAACACGTTCACACTTGTAAGCCCTAATCAATTTTGGTTGAGATCTGGGGGTTGGATACCTCGATGCGGTGTGTAGCTGGTGCCATGCACATCCATTTCCAACTTCGTCAGGGCTTACCGCAACTTGAGTACGTCCTGCAGGCTGCGGCAGATCAGGCTACCGACAGCGCGCGGTCAAGGCGAAGTTGAGCAGAGCTGCTGTGAGAACACACCAACAATCGCAACAGAAGAACCCGCGTGTCTCGATTTTGTTTGTTGGGTTTTCGCCCCCCCCCCCTCCCCTGTCTAGGGGAGCCTCTTCTTGTCATCGCTCCTGTCTGGATCGTCCAGGCTACAAGAGCAGCTGCAAGAGGCGCACTCTTTGATGCAGCTGGCCGATCAACTGCGCGAGGCCATCAAAGGCGGGGAATTCGACTTCTTCGAACGGTTGAGGTGAAAACTTGTCGTCCGCAGGTAAATGCCTCCAAACTTGTGTTCCCATCATAATCGGCCGGCTCACGCAGCAGCAAAGCACTCACAGACCTTTGCAGCAAGCTTGCCTTCCACGATGAAGCAGCATACATTTACGTCGAGGTCGCATGCCGGGGCCTCCAGGTCAATCCTACAAGTTTGCAGGCCCCGCAACCCTGAACGATCCTGAACGAGTGCCGGGGTTCCACATCACTCCGGAATGCCGGAAGCGCACGAACTCCAAAGCCGCTTGTCTCCTAACTGAATGCAGGCGGCTGTGCAAGAACCCCGGGCCCTCGCAAGCGAATTCTGTCGTAGATGCAACGTCCGAACGATGTCACATGAAGAAGTCGACGCCCAAGCTTTCGAACAGACTTGTGCAAGTGATATCAAGTGATTTATGAACGGAACTTTAAGTTAAATTTCGACATCTTGAGCGACGCTGTTCTGACATGCCAGCAGATGACGGCGTTTGGCAAGTAATGTAGATCAGAAACCAACCTTGGAGAAATGCCAAGACTCCGGAGCTGGAATCGAAAGTGAGCCAATAGTTAGCAGTTAATGTTACTAGCTTGGCGGAATTGTCATGATACGGCCTCTACTCAAGGTTCGCTGGGTCGAAGAAACAAGCAAACCAGCGGTTTATATAAGAAAAACTCCAAGCAGCAAGACGGTCCTGACACATCGCAGGCGACAACGAAACCGTGCTCGAGACTCTACTCCGAGAAGCCGAGAAACTCGGCCCTGAGCCGAGAGCGCAACGCTCATGTGCAGACTGGGCAGACACCTGTGACGCCTGATGGAATCGGACTGCGCTTTCCGCAGACATCTCTGGCCTGCGCACCGCGCAAAGCCGCTGCGAGCAGCTGAGAAGCATGAGGCGGGCCGAGGGCACCTAGTAGTGACATTGCTATTCACGGCTCATCCAGAGGTTCACGCAGAGGAGGGGGGGTCAGGTGGCCAGGTTTTGGGGGGTGGAGTTTTGGGGTGGGGATCAGAGGGCATCCGCTACGCCGCCGTGCGCCTCGGCTCAGTGAAGCAGTCGGTCCTTATTGGGGGTAAACCTCCCTAACCTTTGCACTGCACAATGCATGCCTAAGGTCGGGCCAGCGCGAAGAACCCGGGCGCAGTGTGGGGGGGCGGCGTAGGGACGGGGAAGGGAGAAGAGGCGAAGAGGAGGGCCGGGGCGGGGGGTGTCACACTCCGGTGTGGACTTCGCAATGAATCTGCATTGGTAATGAGACTCGGACACTTGCCAAAACACCGCACGTAAGCTCTTCCCGATATTTTATCTTGCAAGGCTATGGTCAACCAAGAATTCGTTCTGCAAACCTCACCAGCACATGAGCTTCGCTGGAAAATTGGCATTGCCGAAACTTCGTGACAATGTTCGAGATCTGCCCTGCCAAGTTGCCACCGTATATCGACAAGCCGGAGATTTAGCTTTTAGATACTTTTAGTGTTTCAATGATACCGCAGCCTGGATGAATTCTGAACGCTTCGCGCCGTCCGCCGCGGCGCTGTCGGCAATTCAAAGGAAGACAGGATGACCCAGGACAGGTTCGCGGGGCAGATGGGAAAATTTATGTCGGACAGCCTGTGGACGCGAACTCCAGAGTCGAGGACAGCGTGTCTTGGGGCCGGTCCGTGAGAGCGCAGGAGGGTGGTGGGGAGGTCACTGGGGTCTTCGGTCGGGCCGGGCCGAGGCGAACTTACGGGCACCTCCGTACTACCGCCTCTACCGCAGCTGCACCTTAATCTTGCAGAAGCAAAGAGTTCGCAGTTGAGCTGCTCACCCGTGTCTCCATATGGCCTGGAGCCTTGCTTGCAACTTGCTGTCCAGGATAAAAAGGCCCTCAAGCACGACGATGCCACATTGAGCTCTAGCTTGCCCAAACTGATGCCGGCACAGGTCTGACCTCCAGAGAAGCCTTACAGCTGCAGAGCACCCCTCAGAGCTAGCCACTAATCGAAGTGTTGTGTAGAATCTACATTGCGTGATTCCGCTGGTCTGAGGTAGCCGAACTGGATGTCGCAGCATTCGAAACATTGGAATCTCGCTGTGGGCAACTGCTTCGTGCTCAGAGAGTTTGAAAGGTTTCGAATTCGAGCAGGCTGTTCTCTATGTAAACACGGTAGGAGTGCAAGAGCTCGACTCAGATTGCCTGGCCTTTTGCGACACGAATGCTGTGTTCACAAAGGCCCGCGGCAGAGGTCGAGCAATTCCGGAAAGATCTTTACGTGTCGATCGCAGAGGACCCAAGATGCGATCGGGAAACGAGACTGCAATTCATTAGAGTGAGTTCTGCGAATCTGTCTAGCGAGTCATCGCCCTTTTGCATCGCGATGGTCTCGTACTGTCCGGTGTCTTTTGGAGGCTTCAGGTGAGATTCATGGCAGTCGTCATCGCGATGGTCTCATACTGTTCTGTGTCTTTTGGAGGCTTCAGGTGAGGTTCATGGCTGTCGGCAAGAACGTGTAGAGGTCCTTGCACTGTCCCTCAAGTCAAAGAGAGGTTTCCGAAAACAGGGGACCCTGATATAGTACCCTACATAGCAGGATCCTTGCTATCAGGATCCCAAAATAAGGTACCCCTAATTTTCGGAAACTCCCAAATGGTGGCTGCCTGAGACAACTGACAAGAATCTTCCGAAATGTTGGAGAATGTTGGGAGGCAGAAATTCCGGCTTGCGCTTGATGTTTGGGCATCTTTAGGAAACGAGAGCAGGATGGTTCAAGTTTCTCTCAACTGTTCCAGCTGCGAGGAGGAGAAACAACTTCAAGAAGTGCCGGAGTCCCAGAATCTTGCACTGTTCTTGTCGACTCGTTGCACACCGAGGATAAACTCCAGCGACCCGTCGGAGGAAAGTTTGGGAGCAGCTTTGACAAAGTGCAGGTGCTGCGCTGCTGGGCTTCGTGAACTTGAAACAACAAACTCTACTTTCCATGGTGCACCTGCTTTGATCCAGCCTCGCAGGCTGTCCTCGCAGAATTCATGGCGGCGACTTGCTGAAAGCTCACTCACAGCTCTGCAAGCCATCAATCGGATCCGCTTGCATCTCAGCATCTTGCCAGATCACAAACTCGAGGCAACGACAGCCCATGCAATTGGACATTCTGGTAAAGCTAGCTGTTGCTTTGCGAGTTGTCAATGTCAGCTAGATGTCGAGAGAGGCGCCGCTTGAAGCGTTGAAGCAAGAGCTAGTTGAGTTAAGCTCAGACTGAGGAGAATTCGGCCAGTAATTTAGAAGTCTAGGAGCAACATGAGGCAGGCTATTCAGCAGCAGGCCAGATTGAAAGTCGCAGCTGTGGCCGATGGCAGCTTTGCCAAATAGGTGCAGCATGCTAAGAGGGAGCTTTGATGGGCCTCTGCCAGTAAGGTGGGGGGAGTACAAGGAGAATTGGCTAATCGGATGGCTGGCATGATTTCCCAAGGTGGGCAAAGGTGTGGAACGGTGCGGAATGCAATATGGGATGGTGCTGGGACATGAAAAAGAGACACAAGGTGCATCTGACAATTGGCCCAGACACTGGCCAACACCGACAAATGCGCACAGTTGATCACAGTTGGGTTGCAGCGCTACTGCAAGGATCAGCAGGTAATCTGAGGGAGATCACGGTTTTACAGAAACATGGTGTTCTTCTGTGCATGGCAAATCATGGCAAGATTGAAACGGATGGGATGCTCAGCCGGGCTCGGCAACCTGACCTAGGCAGTACATTGGCTTGCGTGCCAGTCGATGAGATGGGGCTTCAGGCGTGTGTTTTCCGACAGCAAATGCAGCTCGTGCTTGGTTTCGCCCTGGAAGGCACGTCTGAGCTCTGGCAGTTTTGCCGCCAAAGAGTTGCAAAAGCTGTCAGCGGAGGCGACCTCTTCCATTGATTCGTGTTCCGAATGCGGGGTTTGGGCCAAATCTTGGTATGCAACTTGCCAGGCTCAGAAGCTCAGCAAAGGCCGGAAGCTGGTTGAGCTGCAAGTTTCGGGAAAGCTCGGCTGCGTGAAAAATCACAGAATCACGGGTAGAACGACCTTAATGTGAACAGTGCGGCACGAAAATGCAAACCGACGGCAAACTCTGGAGGTCTGGAAAGGTCCGTGATGCCGCTTGCACGTAGATCCGGGACCTGCTGAAAGCCACTAAAATCGAAACTGTAGTAGCCAAATTTGCTGCAACTAGGCAGCGAAGGAACAATCGCATCTTGTCCTTGGGCCCAAGCTCAGCAGCATCCACACAATCCACATGCAATGCTGTGATGCCATGCACACGGCGAAGCTTTGCAGGTGCGCAAATCAACGCAACTTTGTTCTCGACCCTACAGACGGCCCTGGATGAAGGCTATGTAGGCCATGGGTCGCTGCTGCACCGCATGCATTTGCTCGTGTTGTCGAAAGCTTACTGGAATTATCTGGCAGGAGAGATGGCCGATAGCCTTTGTTGGTATGGTGCTCTTGAAATGTCACAATACGAGTCAGCCGTCAGTTGAAGCTAGAGTTTAGCACAGACTGGTTGTCCCAAGTCGCTTATGCAGGGCTTGCCGGAGCACAAGCAGATCAAGCTTTGGAAACTCTCCTGAGCTCCAAGATCTGGAAGGATCGGCATTGGAAGGCCCCTCCAGTGATGTGTTGTTCATGTTGCCATTTTGGCCGTAATGTCAATCCGATGCCTGAAGTTTTATCTATCTTGACATAGCGCCGTTCTGCTGCAGTCCGTCCAGCCCAGTGATCTGCGCGAGCCCGCAACCCGGAGTTACCAAGCAAGACGTTCACCAAGTCTACAAGTCATGGAGTCGAGGTTAGAAGTTCGGGCGGAAGAGGCAACCAAAGCAGGCGCTGCCGCGAAAGCTAAGCGTCGCGTCCAGTCGAAAGCACCACCAAATTTACCTACCAAGGCCGCGACCGCTTGGCTGAACCGCTGCAGACTGCATTGGAGGCCTCTGTGAAGAATGAAGCTGCGAAGAGGACCCTGTCTAGCTGTCGGCAGGTCGGGCAGTGCTCTGTGGAGCTGGCTGCTGCAATGAGAGAGAACGATGCGGAAAAGCTCGAAGCCTGCCTGGAGAAGGCGCGTTTACCGTTTTTGCTCCGAATTCGCTTGGAATGTTCTTCACAAGCTCGCGTTTACCTCAGCGTCTGCCGTTTCGGCATGAAGCTGCGCGGTTCGGAAACCTTGCCTGGAGATGACATTTCAATCGAGCCCACGGAAAACGGATGGATTTTCAATTGCAGCTGCCGATGGTTTCCGGAAGCCCGAACGAGAGTGAGGAGACAGGACGGAAGGAAAAGGGAGTTCCCCGACGAGCCGAGCTCAACGAACGGAAGAACTCGTTCTTGCGGGTGGTTTACGGCTGCGCTTTCGAGTCGGTGTTGCGCTCAACAGAGCAGACGAAGGCGAGCCAGTTTCATTGAAATCCGTCCAAATTTAAGTACCTTTCTCGAAGGAATTTTCTTTTGCAAGGCTACTTGTAGCTTTTCTGCTGCAGAAGGACGACTTGCTAGGCCCGCAGCTTCTGGCACGAAAGCGAAAGAGTCCTCAGCCAGCGTGAAACGTTTCCGAAAGTTGAAAGTCTTGTGCCGAATTGTAATTACTGTACACATTCCGGACAGTTGTTCGTGGCAGCGCTCCACTAGCCCTTGGCTGAGATGCACGCTCGTTCACGCACTTCCTGTGCAAGGCACGGCAGTTGGGCTTCAATCGCTTGGAGGAGGTGCAGCGGCGTCTTCAGAACATGCGATTTTCCATGGAAGGCCACGGTCCGAGATCTGAGCTCACCCCCGGCTCTTGAAAGTTTTGCTGTGCTGATACAGGTAGGAGAGGTTTGCGACGCCCGGTCCGGAATGCTGCCAGCGTCTTAAGTTTCAGGGATTTCAAGCTACTCCACCGCCCGCTGTCATGGGCTCAGGAATCCCCTGCGCTGGTGCCGCAGTCTGCCCCGGCAGAGCAGAATCCTCCGTTTGAAGAAGAGAACGCGCGAAAGATGTGGCCCAGCAGTGTCCTAAGCTAGTCCTTGCCAAGGGCACTGGTTAGGGACAGGCAAATGAGACCGGAACCCAACCCACACCCATGAAACAGTTTTTGGTCCTCACCCTTTCCGGGTTTCGAAACTACTGCTCCAAAATCCTTAAGCTTTACACTAGGATTGGCCCATGAGAAGAAAGGGACACAGAATGATTGTACAGTGATAATATATAGATCACCCGAAGATCAAAAAAGACACCAGAACAGGCAATGAAGCCAATTGGCAAATTGAAAAGATATCACGCCATGACACAAGAGGTGGTGGGAGGCAGAAAACGCCGGATCATTTTCCTCAGGGACAAGCTCAAGTCAAGATTTCAGGAAAACTGAAGGCAGGGAAACATGGTTCTGCAAATACAAGATTCAAGAACTAGAAACATGCGCAGAAGATCAACAACAACCTATAGATGTAGACGGGAGCAGTCGCCCATGTATGCGCTTGCTTCAGTTCAAGGATTGAAATATGTGTCGATCAGCAGTCTGCAGGATACAAGGAGCAGGTCAATAACTTGGTGAAGCAACAGAGGCCCTCCAACCACAGGGCAGGCAGTGAACATCGCACACGCCAGGCGCATGCTGATGAAGGCAAAATTCGCTGGGTTGCACAAGTCGTACATGCATTCGAGAGGATGATTCAGGGTCTTGTTTGCATGCCTCACCAACAAGCTAAGAGTGAGAGCAGCTTGCGATCAAAGAGGAGCAAGCCACGTAAAGCTGAACCGATTGTTGAAGTGTACCTCACATGTACAGAAAACGAGGGGAACAACATAGCAGGCATGAGCTACACCTGTGAGGAGGTATTGAGTGGGTTGAGGAAGACGCAATATAGAGAGACCGGGTGTAGGGTCGCCTGGGGAGACTCGCCATAAGTGACGGTCAGCTAGAAATTAGAGTGATGAATTCCAGGAGCTGCGGGCATCATCGTCAGTGTCAGTGAGGGAGTGGCCTTTCGGAAGACAGGCAGAATGTTGAATAAAGACGGCGTTGGCTCGGGAGAAACCTGCTTAAGAGAAGTCATGCATGCCAAAAGGCCTAGGGGTTGAGGGGCTTAGGGATTTCAGGGCCAAGGCTCGAGAGAAGGGGATCAGCGGAATGAGACAAGATCAGACTCAGTGGGGAAAAGGGGTAAGTGGTGCATGACATTTTGTTATGAGGTCCAGCGGAGAAAAGTGAGCACAAGGGGCAGGACGAGCAGGACCTTTCCTCATTCTCAGTCTCAGCCAATTTGAGGGCTCCCACCGATCGATTTTGCAGACTACCGTAGAAAGTCACACCCTGCACTTTCCGCATCACGCCAAGAAAGCTTGTTGTTCTGTTAAATCTTCGCTTACCAACAGAGCAACTCACCAAAAAATACCTTACACAGCACGTCGTCCTACAGTGTAATTACTCCTCATGCATCCTGTTCAACGCAGCGCTTCCAGATTTCGGCTTTGCTCATCCCTTTTCGGGTCAGACTTCAGGATAGTGGATCATTTTGAAACTCGATTGGCTATCATCGTCTTGTGCGCAAAATCTTCATGCCACGTCCCATGGAAAATCTTTCGGTGCGACCTCCCTCCGATTCGTTGGCCGCTAGCTCTGCGACCGGCAGGACCAGTTGATGCGATACGAAGCACATGATCAGCAGGCGGGCGGCGGACTGTTGCAGATGCTGCAGATACACGCTGTCGTAATGTTGACACAGGTTCGTTGCACGAACTTGATCTTCATCGATCTGGAAACGACTTCTGGCTTCTATGACTTCGAAGAGATGCCGCAGATTCTAGAGGCAAGAAAGTCGGATGGATCATGCACATGTACCCTAAAGCTTCTTCAGGTGGCCATCATCATCACCGACAGACATCTCAACGAATTGGATCGCGGACACTGGGCCAGACCCAAAGAGAGGGCAAGGCTACGGGTATTCGCTGATTGGTCCTAAACCTTGACTCCGTGACCCCGTGTTATCCCAGCGAATGTTGCGGGCTGGAGTTGGGGTTCGCGGCAGGGCCTTCTCTTCACGTTTTATAGGACAAAAGCCTTGCAAGGGCCAGAGCGAGACAGGTAACTGATCCATCCAGGACTCAAAGCCGCTGTTTTGCAGCTTTTTGCCTCATCGGGGCAAGGGATTGAATGCTTTAATAATTAAGGACAGTGCTGAGAATGCTCGAAGTCGAAAGCAGAACGCAGCTGAGGTCGTCGGTGGGTTCAGCCGAAACGAGCTGGAAAGTCTTGGAGAGTTTCACAAGGCGGGCAATTTAAGCGCGAGGTCGTGGGTAGTCAACCACTGCAACTTGAGGCGAATTTTCGAGATTCTGAACCTGGAGGCAGCTTTCCGCCTTTGATGGGCTACGGAGGCTGCGATCTCAGACCAGCGAGAGAGATCCGCTGGCGACAATAAATTGGAGAGAAAGCGTGCCTTCTCAGGCAAGACCCCACCCCTGTGAATACTGCTATGCTTTGATCAGTGGACTCGTGGTCAGTGACCGGAAACTTGCAAATGGCGACGAACCTCGATGACGTCAGTACGAGTTCGGGCCATAATCTCAAAAATGGACACGGATAGTCAGGTTGTTGCGCTTGCCGAAGAGCTTGTTGGCGAACTTGCAGCCAAAGCCGGGGAGCACGAGGCTCCGTGAAGCTTCCCTACTTCGGCAGGTGGCAACGGTCTCTTCTCCGACATACTGGCATCCGCGTCGGCTCCTGATGCTGAGAATGCAGGGCCAACACATCATAATTTTGTTTTCGTGCAAGCGTCGAAATGCTTGGCTCCTGAAGGCTGACTACAGAGCAAGTTGAGAACCTGATCATGCAGATCGTGGTGCAGTCCGCGCCCCTCGTGCTTCCATTGTACGGTGACAACAACTGCATAGACCCGAGGCATTGCCCTCCTGGCGAGTGCCCGTTGGCGGGATCCAAGCAGTGAGCCCAAGTATCCTCAGTGCAGCACATTATAAGAGCAGGTTGGATACTCGGTTCAATGTGACCGAGAAGTGATCAAGGACAAGATGCCCAGGCAACCCGGGTCCTTCTACCTGTGAGTCACATTTTTCTTTTTTGCAGAGCTCGAAGAGTCAGAGGCCTGTAGAGGCAAAGCCTGGTTCTCCCTTGCGCCTGGGCTTGGGCCAGGCTGTACCGGCACCTGAGCCACCAGATCGTGGACGCCGGGACCCGGGACTATGGGGCGGTGCTTCTGGCTCGGCCGTGCATCTGGTGCGCAGGTTTCCAGTTTCTTCATCGTTTCTCGCCTTTGGCTCCCCGAGCACTGGCAATATTGGGTGCCGGTCTCGGTCGGGTCGGCGGGTCGGGTATGGATCTCGGTTGAGTGGGAAAACGTGCCTTGGGCCCAAGGACCGGAAGTCCAGCACCTACAATCACAGAGCTGTGAACGACGTGGAAGATGCGATCGAAGCTCTAAGTGCCTTCCTTACCCTGTTGATCTGAGTCAAGTCCATTCCTGCCCGGGTGGCTGCTGGAACAGCCGTGCTGCCAGTCTTCGATGAGGATGGGTGCGGGAGAAGTTCTTTTCCGAGAGCCTGCTTCCGTTTGGAGCAGCGAAGGAGCTCGTGCCTCGAAGCCAGTCAAAGGTTTTCACTCTTCGGCTCTTCGTCGGCTAAGGACTCTTCCAACAGCGGCTTCTCTTCTCTGACGGGCAGTGCGATCTGAGTCTGACACGGTTGCGTCTCTTTCGCTATCCTTGTATGTATTCATTATATATGTCATTGCAGCAGCATCCCTCGGAACAGTCGGACTTCCGAACTGCAGACCTTGAACAAGTCTGAACAGCTCAACACCATAGCGCTACAGCCACAGTAGCTGCCCCCAGTTCCATTGCGGCCACCGTGGATTTAAAAAGACATGCGAAAGCCGCACGATTTTTCTGCTCGATGGCTTGGCATGTGATCTGCTGCATGTTCCGCAAGTACAATGGTTTTGCGTCAACTCACAGCTGTTCGCCCACTGGTTCACCGTTCGAGCGGCAATGAGCTGACCGGCATGCTCGTCACTCTCGACTCTCCACATCTTATGGTCCTCGAGCTAGATGAGCTAGCGCAAAACATGCATCCTCTTCACGAGCTCCCCACGATCAATCGCCTTAGCTTGGTGGTCTTCGGACTGGAGGTGGGCGGGCGCTTTGAAAACCAAGCATTGACGCTGCTCCGACGATTCGCTCGCGCGCGGGACCAAGCCCCGTGGGCGCGGCCGCAGTTGCCGCGCTGTCACACGCCGATGGACTGCCATCGCGGCG
This sequence comes from Symbiodinium sp. CCMP2592, assembly GCA_905221615.1. Taxonomy (NCBI): domain Eukaryota; class Dinophyceae; order Suessiales; family Symbiodiniaceae; genus Symbiodinium; species Symbiodinium sp. CCMP2592. Next base: position 37,450 of record CAJNDT010005512.1, on the reverse strand, counting down.
CTTGCCGCCTTGCGAGCACACGCCCAAAGCTTGCTGGAGCCGTTGGTGCGGTTACTGGTGGGAGAACTCCTGGTGGTGCCACCGTAGCGCTTAAAAAAAGAGGTCTGGGCTCAGTTTCAAAGCGAAAAGGCACGGAAAAGACAATTCTCAGACACAAAAATCAGTAAACTTCATAAACCCTTACAGTAGGAAGCGGGCGCACACACGCACCCTGTTTCCATTACTCGCAGGGCATCGCAGACACATGTGCCGTCGAGAAAAAAGTGATGGCACGTGGCGTCATGCTGGACACGTGGAGTCCTGGATTTCGTCCGGGCGTTACCAGATTTCTTGTTCAGCTTGGCAACAGCAAAGATGTACGATGACGTCATGGATTCTGGCAATGAAGACAGCCATCCCGTGTCACATGGTGACATTGTATGTAGGCCAAATCTTTCCAGCCAGCGGTTGGATACGGTGGTTCAAACATGTTCAAATCCTCCCACATGCAACGCCCCCGGCACGATGCCTACGGCGATCCACCGGCAATGACGTTGCGCCGAGGCGTGAGCGCCAGTACGCCGCGGCGAGTTGTCGCGGGACCACGCCACACGCTCACCAGTGCCCCCTCGGCGCCTATAGGCAATGCTGACACGCTAGACGCTACGCCTCCTCTCGGACCCCCGATGAGCCGCCCTGCAGCAGTGGAACACTATATCGCTTGCTGCTCGAGGACGAGGAGGCGTTGGACTTGTTAGCGCACGCCGCATCCCTTCTAGCGCATGTCAATGTCAGCCCTGTCCAAGCCCGGAACTCCGCGGGATCGCGACCACAGACACGCTGCGCGGACTGGTGTCGCGAACTTTGGCGCGACAGTATGCAGACCTTCGACCGCGCTTCGAGACCCTTCCAGACTGCTTGGCAACAATGTTGTGCGCAGCGAGCGACTTGGATGCCGACGCGACCTCGCTCGACGGCAGGAGTGCCACGACACGGTCTTCCGCGCTGCCTTCCTGAAAAAGCTGCTTGAGGTCGCTCCAGTCCGAGTCCCGTATCTGCAGGCGAGGTACGGCGGGCAGCACCTCCATGCACCTACCGTTGGTGGGATGCGCATGGCCAGCGCCACGAAATCTCGCAAGGTGACGGCTGCAGGGGGATCCTGCATGGCGCAACACGATGCCTTGGCCGCCGCGCAAAGTCGCTTGGAATCAGGGAATACCTCGCCGCCTTCATTGGATGACCTTTACCTTGTTACAACTCCAACTCGCACCCGACCCGTGCTCGATGATGTCACCCGCACGGTCGAGCGACATGTGGGCGTCGCAGCTAATCTCGGCAAGACTCGAATCTGTCGTGCGGGCGGCGGGCCACCACCGCCAGGCGTCGAGGCGCTGGGACCCGGTGTTGTGCGGAGGTGCAACCCGGCAACTTGCGGCTTAGTCGCTTTGGGTTCAATGTATCCTCACCTCCAGACTCGAGGAAGAGAACCGGCTGCTGCGAGAACTGCCGGAACTGCCTGATATGCAACGCGCGTGGCTGAGGTTGCATGATTTTGCTTTGTTGTGTCAACTCGCGTGCTCAACACGTTTTGCGCACAATGCCGCCGCAGGAATCGGGGTATGCGGCGGAGCACGATCGGGCAGTATGGGTAACGCTCCTGCACCCGGCGCGGACGGTCGAGACTGGGATGCGGCATGCCAGGTGGCCTAGGCTCGCCAGCACGGACCGAGTCGCCCCAGCAGCTTACTGGGCAGCCTCGCGAAGCAGCGTTCATCAAACACTTCGGCGAGCAGCCTGTGCCCTGCAGCCGCAGCTGCCCGAAGGAGCATCGCAGCATATCGCAGCGCAGTTTCTTCTATGGAGCTCGCACTCCTGGACTTCCCGTCAGTTCGGCCCCCATGGCCCCATGAGCCATCAAGGTGCCCATTGAGCTCGCCCTGCGAGATCCTGAGAGCAACCGAAAATAGGTTGCTGCTTCGGCACTCCAGCGACCACTAGCATCCACGACGAATCGAAACCTGCTGCCGGCACCCGGCGGAGCATCCGCCAAGGCGAAGGCTGCGAGCAAGGCGACGCACTGGCCCCGGCCTTGTACGCGCTCGGCCAACATGCGCGAGGCCCTCGTCGCGGCCGATGCGCGCCTGCAACCGGGTGAGTGCTGGGCCGCTTTCCTTGACGACGTCTACGTCGTGACCACGCCCCCTCGCGCGCGGGAAGCACTCGATGTTGTCACTTCAGCGATCCAAGACCGGGCCGGAGTCGCCGCCAACCTCGGCAAGACGCGCGTTTATAACCGCGCCGGCGGCCCCGCGCCTCCGGGCATTGCCGAGCTCGGTGAAGGGGTCTGGACCGGCAACGCCCCCGAAGTCGAGAGGGGTTCCCGGGCACCCCCATCGGCCACCCAGCTTACGTTGCGTCGCTCACGGACGCACGCTTGCGGGAACAGGCACGGCTGCTGCAGGAACTCCCTCTGCTTCCTGATTTGCAATGCGCGTGGCTCATTCTTGCCATGTGTGCTGCCCCGCACGCAGATCACCTGCTGCGCACCCTGCCGCCATCTGCCGCTTGATCTTTCCGCCACGTATGCGCGCGGCCACGACGACGCAGTTTGGCACAGCCTGCACAACCTTCTCTCGGAGAGCCCGATGACCGAGACCCTGCTGTCGCCGCCGCCCGGCGCCCAGCGCTTTTGCCGGCACGCCTGGGAGGACTCGGACTCCAATGCGCGGAGCGCGTCGCTCCTGCCGCGTACTGGGCTGCGTGGGCCGACGCTCTGCCCGTATTGCGGCAGCGCCGTCCGGAGGCTGAAGGGCACCGGCGTGCCTCGGCCAAGCCATGCTTGTGGAGCTGGCAGAAGTGCGTGGCGACACCAACCTTGTGTAAAGAATCACTTGTACGCCGCCTGACAACAGCTGGAAAGGTGGCCCCAGTCCCACGGCACCCGAGCCGCGAAACCGATGGCAAGCCGCCAACGTGGTCACCAGAGACATAGTATGGAGCAAACGCCAACCACGGCACCGGAGCTGCGCGATCCTTCGGCCGTCAGTTTGCTGTCCGTCGCGTGTTTTTTGGACGTCCGCGCCGCATGGGGTGAGTTTTGGCTGGTGTTTGCTGGTGGGTGACTTGTGCCCGGTCCTTTGCTGCACTGGACCTGCGCTCGGGTGTCAGAAGACAGTACTTGGGGAAAAATCGCGTCACTCCAGCGTTTACATGGGGGATAGCATATCCGACAGATCCTGATTGTATGGAACTTCAAGGGACAACTGTCAACTGTGAGCTGGGGGTCGGCTGCACAACGAGCCTGCGCTTCATGGGTCAAAGCTTCGGCCCCCGACGCGACTTCCCAGCGCGTGCTCGTGCGGGCGGCATGCTTCTGAAGCTGCAGGGGGGACCGCAAACTGTTGTGCCAGTTGCTTGTTCAGCTGTGATGGCAATGATACATTATGCGAAGGAAAAGAACACTTTCACTTGCGAGGAAAAACGCTTCTTCAAGCGAGGCGCGACGTTAATCACATTTTAGTCCGCAGGAGGTTTATAATGGTTTATAAACCCTGGCACCAGCAGCAGCAGGAGAAGGAGCAGGATGAGGAATAAAACCAGAGGAAAAGTAAAAGGTGCAAGGACATACATATAGTCGGAGCTAATAATTAAATTTACCTTAAACATGTCAAGAACCACTTGCTATCTAGACCCCTAGCGCCAGGCTAGCGCTGTCTTAGTGCCCACAAGGGGATTAACATGCCCCAGTCGCGTGACGCCTCTTGTTGTAGATAAAAATTACAGACCCGACCCGAACAATCAAATAGATTGTTTTCTATTAACTTCGCCACAAATCAGTTTGACGACTGCCCATATGCTCCCGCGAGTTGGCGCCACTTTATGCCACCTATGACGGATGACGTTGCTATCCTGGCCAGGCCACACCAAGCCGTGGCTTTCATCCAGCGGTTTGAGCGCCACCTCGCATTTCACACGCGTCTATGCTTCGGAGCTGGAGTCGCTCCCGATGGCCTGCATGCCTCCTCAACCACCTCCCGCATTTGGTACGGGGACTCGTCGCTCACAGCTGCCCAGCGTGGACTCGTGTTGCTTGGAGCACCGTTTGGCACGCCCGAGCTCGTGCAGGCAATGCAGGCACAGCTACAGCAAACTTTGGAGCGGCAGGCTACTCTCCTCAACCAACTGCCGAACCTGCACGATACGCCGGTCGGGTGGCTGCTGTTGTGTTGCTGCGCATGCCCGCGGGTGCAGTATGCTCTCCGCACGCTTCCCACTGCCAGCACACACGAGTATGCGATGCATCCATGCCCTGGTGCGTGATCTTACTGTGTTCCCTGTCCGCCAGGACGAGAGACGCATCGAAGTCATCGCAAACGGCCTGCGTTTGTGGGGCGGTGTGCAGCTTGCTTGACACCACATAGGTGTCGGCCCTCACTGCAGCTGGCATGCCACGCCGAGACGGCGGCCGCACGGCTTTGCGTGTTTTTGAACGTGCCAAAGCTCGGACATACCCAAAGCTTGCTTCCGGCAACCGCTGTCGGCTTGTCGTGCTGAGTTTGTCCATCGCCTTGCCCGGAGCAAGGCGATGGCTTCCCCCCAGCACTGCCGCTTTTGTGTTGCGCTGGTCTGCGCTCCTGGCTTTTGCAGCCGCGCGGAGCTTTGCTGCCACCCTCCTTTCCCTTCCCTTGTCCGGCACCGCCAACGTTGATGGAGACATGCCGCTCCTCAGCGACTTCCTGGTTGGACTCTTCCGAGCAGCCCCTTCTGCCAGCCGCATGCCGTAATCTGTTGCCTGGATTTTGGGCAGCGTGACATGCGTTGGGCGCCTGTCCCCGTCCGCCACGCAGCCGGCATTGCCGCATGGCAACCGGGCTGGGTTTGCCCGGCCTGCGCGCAGGAACTTCTGCTCGTTGACCTCGACGTCCCGGCGGATGCCGGACTGCCGTGTAGCCGATGCGGAGGCATGTTGCAGTGGGAGTACGACCGCCGCACAGGGCATGGGCGGTTCAGCTGTGCGCCAGGTTGCGATGGTCCGGCCCGCCCACCTGCACCGCAGGCACCGCTCGATCCACCCACGCAGCCCGGCGAGGTCACCGCGTGCCCCGCGGCTGGGAGGCCTGCGTACTGGCTTTCGAGGGGCCCGCCTGTAGGTCACGTGCAAGAGGCCACTAACTCCTGGCTGTATGTCCCCCTGCTACAAGCGGCCGCGGCCGACCTCACCTCCCACGCTGTAGAGGCTTGGCGTGCCGACTCGCGCGTTGCTGACTGGTGGGAGCCAGCCCGACACCAGTTAGCTACCTCTAGCCCAGGAGCACCCCGTGTGCTCGCGGAGGCGGTGAGGCGCGCTACCGAGGCAGCACCGGAGTATGTTCATCATTCGCCGGACCTGCTTTCGCGCTTGGAGCGCGCGGGGCTCCCCAACAACGCACTCGTCCATGTCGGTTGGGCAGTCCGCCAGTTGTATGAGTCAGACGGCTACCTGCTCGCCCCTGTCCAGGAAGCGTTACTCGAATGTTACGGAGGCCAAGTCCTCGCCCTCGCGGTTGATCGCCACTCCGACCGCTTTCGCCACCAACCGCGTGGGCCACCACCGCAAGCGGCGGCCGCACCCGCCCCCGAAGCACCAGAAGGCGCACACGGTCACCACCTCACCGGAGCCCCGCGCAGACGGTGGGGCGGCCGCGGCAGAGGCAGGGGCGCGGCCACTTCGGCGCCTGGCCAGCCAGAGCAGGAGGCGGACCACGCTGCTTCAGCCAGCGACGGGGCTGAGGACACAGCGGCGGCCCCGCCTACAGCTCTTGCTAGCACCGCCGCTGCTCTCACCCGCGAGGCTGCGCGCTGGCTTGATGATATCGACCTCCTCGCAGAATTTCGACACCCCGTTCCCACCCTCCAAACTGTGCCCCGGTTCCTCATCGCTGGTGTGCGACAAGCACTCGTGATTGCGCTTGAGGCGATCCGCGCTGCACAGGAAGGTCGTGATGAGGCAGCGCGAGTCCGGGCGTGGAAGCTCTTCCTCCTCTTGCCGCGATTGCTCCTTGCGCGCTCTGCTCATTCCGGGTCCGAGGGCCGTGCAGCGCTTGTCCACCGGATCGAGCTGTTCCGCCAGAGCCGCTTCGAGGCGTTGCACGCCCAGTCTGTCGCCGCCCGCGCGATAGCGAGGCCCCGGCGTGGGGGCGAGGACAGCGAGGAAACCCGCGCAGCTGCCGCCTGCGCCAAAGTCAGACGTGGCGAGTTGTCTCGCGCGCGTCAGACTCTCACTGCGGCGGCCCTCGCCCCCGGGAATGCGGATACGCTGCGGGCGTTGACGGACCCGGCTCGGCGCCCGCCGGAGCCGCTGCGCGAGCCGGCCCCCGACGTCCTTCAGTTCCAACCTGCAGCGGAAGTTCACCTGTCGACGTACCAGGTTGGGGAGGCGTTGCGTACTTCCAAGCGCGGCTCCGCTGCGGGACTGTCTGGTGCCACCGTCGAGCTGTACAAGCTGCTCCTCGATGATGCTGATGCTCTCGAAGCCTTCGCCTTCGCGGCCAATGTCGCCGCCCGCGCGGAAGCACCTCAGATCGTGCTCGATGCCCTTGCCCTTTCGCGTCTGACCGCCCTCCGTAAACCAAACGGGGGTGTCCGAGGCATCGCCACCGGGGACGTGTTCCGGCGTCTCGTGTCCCGTGCGCTTGCACGCGCGTTCGGTGGAGAGCTTGATGCTGCCACCAGGCCCTTCCAGTTCGCCCTGCAGACTCGCGCCGGAACGGACAGCTTGGCGGCGATGCTTCGTGCCGCTGTCGAGCTCGACCCCAGGACCACTGTCGTTTCCCTCGACGGGCGCAGTGCTTACGATACCATCAGCCGCGCGACTATACTCGCCAAGTTGCGCGACACCGTCCCGCCGCTCGTGCCCTTCGCCCGAGCCATGTACGCGCGCACCTCCATTTACCTGTGGTGGGACAGCAGTGGGACAGCCATGGGCGAGTGCACGAAATCACGCAGGCCGAAGGAGTCGAGCAGGGCGACCCCCTCGCACCGGGGCTTTATGCGCTTGGTCAGCACGATTCGCTCGTTGCAGCGAGTGCTTCTCTGCGGCCCGATGAGCGCCTCGCTGCGTTCCTGGACGACCTCTACGTCGTCACCGTACCGGAGCGCGCAGCGCCACTGCTTCGCGTCGTCACCCAGGGGTCGAGGCAAACCTCGGCAAGACGCGAGTCTACAACGCCGCCGGCGGGGACGCCCCACCCGGCATCGCAGCCTTGGGCCCAGACGTCTGGTGCGGCAACCTGCCCCTGGCGCAGCGTGGCTTCGTAGCTCTTGGCACTGCTCTTGGCGTGCCCATCGGTCACCCCGACTTCGTTAAAGCTCAGGCCGCCGACCGCCTTGAAGCTGAGACCGATCTGCTCAGCAAGCTCCGGCACCTCCCCGATCTTCAGAGCGCCTGGCTCTTGCTCGCTTTCTGCGCCGCGCCTCGAGCGCAGCATCTGATCCGAAATGTCCCTCCTGCAGACATCCTTCCGTATGCTCGCGCTCATGATGCTGCAGTCTGGGCCGTCGTTGCCTCTTTGCTGGGCGACCCGGGGCCCAGCGACGGCGACGACTGGGCAGCTGCGCGCCAGGTCGCTTTTCTGCCGCCGAGCCTCGGGGGGCTCGGCCTCTTCGCGGCTGAGCGGGTGTCGCCGGCTGCTTACTGGGCGGCGTGGGCAGATGCACTCCCGGTATTGCACCAACGATACCCCGACGCAGCAGACAGGCTCGTGCGCGAACTCGAGGGCGAGCCGGTCTCGCCGTGCCTGCATGCCGTCGCCGACGCAGCACGCCAGCTCACTGGCGGGGCGCGTAGACCGGACTGGGCTGCCTGCGTTCAAGGCGCCGTGGCCCCCACCACTGACGGCGAGCTAGAATCCCTGTTCAAAGCAACTGACCTTCCGTTCGTTGGTATCTAACCTTCTGACCTTTTCGTTTTGGGAGCCGTAAGGGGCTTTGAAAGCAGGATTTAAAGTGAGCATTGAAGACCATGAACAGTGAACAGTGGACAGCAACAGCAGCAAAAGCAGGAGCAGCAACAGCAGGAACAGATTGCAAGTTGGACTGGGGTGGGGCAGGGCAGGCTCATCAACGATGTCATGAATAGATTGTTGCCAGAGGGAATATACACGACACTGTCCACCGTCCATTGTTCTACGTCTACCACTACTACTACTACTACTACTACTACTCCTACTACTACTACTACTGCTGCTACTACTGCTACCGCTACTACTACTACTACTACTACTACTACTACTACTACTACTACTACTACTACTACTACTCCTGTGCACAGGGAAGACCCCACCCAAGATGCAGCTATACTCAGTTGCAATCAAACCAATGGCGCTTTTTTTTCTCTCAGTTCTGCTCTGCCAGCTTCTTCTTCACGGGGCGGAAGAGAACAACGTTGCCTGCGTGCAATCCACGCAGCTTGCAAACCAGTAGTTGTGGTAGTAGTGGTAGTAGTGTAGTAGTCAGTGGCAAAACAGCATCCGGCCGCAGTCCAGTAGTTCATTGGTGCCAAAGCCATCGAGAGCCCGACCTGGCTCGCAACATTGCATGGGAACACATTGTTGAAAGCATCACTCGGGCACAGACTGTGATGCATCATGCTGGTTCGTCCTTTTCTCTTCAGGTCCTGCAAGCACCAGGGCTGATCAACACAATTGAGAAAAAACAGCACGAGTCCTTCTCATCTTTCGCCGGCTGAACACGGCGAATCCAACGTGGCGTTTGTGTGCTCACCGTTCGAGTTGAACATGCATCAACATCATCTGTAGCGTCCACGTCCACATGACAAAAAGGCGAGTCTTCTTCTGATTCTGGCCGGTCTCGCGATTCTGCTTCTTGCTCTTTGGCATTTTCAGCCTTGTTCTTCATCCATTGTGCCCATCCCGACTTACCAGATCTGCCACTCCGATTGCTGGCGGGTTTTTTGGCAATCTTGGGCTTGTTTTTTAGGTTCTTGGATTTTCCTTTCACCATCCGGCCCATTCTCCACAAACAGTGGACAATGGACAGTGGACAATGGACAGTGGACAATGGACTAGTGTTGTCGTTGTCCGTTCCGCAATGCTGCTGCCCAACAATATCAGTGGACAGTGAGTGGACACTGCACGTTGGATGAACTAGTGCTGTCCGTTCTGCAATGCTACTGCCCTGAATTTGCAGACTCTGCACTACTTGTACATTGTTCATGATTATGAAGAACATGATGCTGATGCCACATTCTCTCTCTAAAGCTTGAGCACAGAACACTGCATGCTCCAGAAACTTGTCATATGTTCTGTCCAGAGGCCCCAAATGCAAACATTAACAGAAAAACAACTGCTTTATGTGAAAGTAGAACATGTAGTAATGTAGTATTACTACAACATCAGCGTGCACACACGTGACAGCGTGCATGCACACACAGCACTGCGCGCGCACTGCGCGCGCACAGCGCGCGCACAGCGCGCGCGCATAGCGCGCGCACAGCGCGCGCACCGCGCGCGCACTGCGCGCGCACCGCGCACGCACAGCGCGTGCACTTTTTCACAGCAGCCCGTGCAGCTTCTGCGCGCACTGCGCGCGCACACACGATATATGCGCGCGCGCTTCTGCGTGACAGCGCGCGCGACTGCTGCTGCTGGCAACAGTGGACAGTGGACAGAGTCTGAGCTCGTTGAGGTAGGACCCCAGCACCTGCAGGCCAACACTGTCACTCGCAGTGGTCCACAAACTAGCTTAGCCTTAAACCCCCCTAGGCCCGGAATCCCTCCCCCACAATTAAAAAGGTCGCGAATTAACCGACGCCTCCTCCGGTTAATTCGCCTTTCCCCACCTTTTGCCCTGCCTTGGCACGATACCCTTTTAGACCTAATAACTGTCCACTGTCCACTGTCTACTGTCCACTGTTTGTTAGCACTGCCAGCCGTGACTGGAGACTTGCAGGCCGGCTGGGCACCTTTACTAATACAGAGTTTCATGTGCAGAAAATACGCTTTTCAGGGTTAGCTTTCTGGGGGTATGTTTCAATGTGGAGGATTCAGAGGTTTTGTGGGTTGGACGAAATCTTTCATTGTCTTAAGCTTGTGCCCTGATCAGCACTTGTTACCAGTATGCTCATGTCCATCAGCAACAACTTCACAGCTGCCCACACCCTCGACACTAACACCATAAATTGAACCGCCTGGTGTGACAGGTGAGGGGGGGGGGGGCGGGGCGGTGGATTAATGTATCCTAGGGGTAATCATTGAGATCATTCAGGCTTCCAGCTTACAGTGCTGGCCGCCAACAACATCATCATTGAATGCTTGGTTGTGTGTGATCTGCTTCGAGGAATGATGATTGGATAACTTCATGTCGCGTCAAACATAACCGTGTTACTTGAGTGCTTTGTTTTGTTCCAGAGATGTCTTCATGCGAAGTAACGGTGCCCTGATTCATTGATTCGCATCCCTAGAGTAGATAGAATGCTTTCTGTGAAACCCAATATACTACCACCTGCTCGCGCGCCCATTTCACTGTTCACTGTTTGCTGTGCATTGTCCACTGTACTGTAGCCAGTTGCATTGACTGCGGGCTTGCTTGGCACATTTGCAGGGATAGCCTAACTCAGGTTGCATCGCCAGCACTCTGCATGGGCCCAACCCACCACAAACTTGCAGGGGCCCTTGCGGACCAGCCAACTGCAAGGGGCAGGTTAGGCCAACCAAATGCAGGGGCAATGCACCTCAACACAGGAATTCAGAATATGTTTGGGTGTTGTGAATGTTGTGAATCACGAGTAGTTGCCATCCCTATGAGGTGAGACTTCATGGGCCTGACTGTGCTGCCCAAGCTTTTTTGCCTGCCTTGCGCTTCTTATGTCGCCAGGCATTCCTGCTCGCGTGGGACTTCACAGTGTCCTGGGAGCTTGGCATCTCGGCTGAGGCCGTGGAGTCGGGGCCTTTTGTAACAGTAGACAGTGGACAGTGCACAGGGGACACGGTCAACGTTCTCTTTGGAGACAAAGCTGTAGTAGTAGTAGTCGTACTAGCACTTGGCGAAGGAGGCGCGATAGGTTCTGGGTCTTGCTTTGGTGACATGGCTTCTGGATCATCGCTCGGCATAGCAAAGCATACTGCAACTGATGCATGCTGAAGGGCCTCCGCCACGTCTTCCTCGTTTGCATGGCAGTAGTGCCGCCTGAAGGTTCCCACGTCGAGCCGCTGCTGGATTTCCATGATGACATGCTCAGAGGCGCGTTGACCGCCCTCTGGGGTTGCAAGCAACAAGGCAGATGCAGTGTGTCTAGTAGCTCCATGCACTGTCACATGTGAGCCTTTGAATTTCACATTCCAACGTCTGCGGCCGGTGAGTGCGAACATCACTTTCGCGACATGGGTCACTGCTTTCCACACTGTTTGCCTGGCCATCCACGGTTGCTTTGCTTTTTTGGTTTGAGCTGGGAATATGTAGCTGCTGCCAATGGGCCAGCAGAAGGCTTTGGACGAGCGTGGCGGAAAGTCTTGAAACACGCCTGGGTGGGACTTCCTGAAGGGCTCAAGTGGGGGCAGCACACATCTCTGCACACCTTTGTCCATCACCTCCCTGAGTGTGCTGACAACATCAGGAGCAAGACGAGCAGCGATGCAGTCAGCCCCAAGTTTGCCCATTCCTTGGAAGTCTTTGTTGTCTTCCCGCTTTTGGAACAAGATGTGAGGAGCATCTTGCATGTGCCCTCCATCCAGGAAAACATCCGAACCTCGAAGTTGCAATGCCTCAGAAATTCGACGGGAGGTAACCATCGTGATCCATAATGCCATGACATACCGTGGCCCGGCAAAGTAAAGGCTCACTGCCAGGAACAGCAAAAGGTCTTCCCTGGGAACGAACAAATGCTGGAGGTCTGTCTTCGACAGCTTTTTACCTTTGTTCCATGGCTTGCGCTTGGCTTCTTGCACAGTGGACTGTGTCTTCGACCTTCTTTTCTGCAACTTGCCCTTTGCGTCTGGCACAGTGGACAGTGAACTGCAGGACAGTGAACTGGTTAGTCTTTTTCTGGGTGCCATGGGGTCTGGTGAAACACTACTACTGGATACTCTAATGTTGCCTTGAGCCAGGAGCTTCTGTTGCGTTGCACTTGGAGGGATGATGTCACACTGTTCGCTGTTCACTGTGAAAACCATTTGCCTTCAGACCCGAGCCCTACAATAACTATGCAACATCACATGAATGCTCCCCTGGCAGGTCCGAAAGCCAAGCTGCTGTCCACTGTTCACTGTTCAGCTGTCCACTGTTGACTGTTCACTGTCCTCGCCTGCAGCAGCGGCGCCGCGGCATTGGCTCCACGGCAAGGCCGGGTAAAGTGTCATCCCTAAACCCCCAAAATGCATGCATCAGCTTGCACTGTCTGCCTGCTTTGCTGCATGTTCACACAGATTCAGATGAACTTTGCAGTGCTACCTTGCCGCCGGTGTTTAAATTCGACAAGACCACTGTGCCCTGTTCCCACTGTCCCTTGTTGACTGTACATATTTTGTTGTGTGCCTGAAGCAATGGCTGACACGGGTTCGGCGGCTGGATCCACGATTTCGACTGACGGCTTTGAGGCAAGGCAAGGGCACTTCTCTGTTTGAGCTGAGTATTGAATGCACTGCTTTAAATAGCCCAGACCCCAGCCTGTGCTGCAGGAAGTCAATTTCCAAGATGTTTATGAAGAAGCGGAGAAGACGAAGGGCGACAAGAAGGACGCTACGCCTGCCGTGGTGCCTGCGGGGGTCCCTGATGACGGGACGGTGACAGAAGCACGGCAGCAGCTTCGGCGATCCATTTTGTCGCCGACGTCAGAAGCCGACACGGAGGAGGAGGAGGCCCCGAAGCCCGTGCTTCAGCTCTCGGCCAAGCCGAAAGAGCCTGCAGAGCCCGCCACGCCAACAGAGAAGACGGAGTCGGCGCCAGCAAGTTCTGGGTCGATGGAATCAGAGACGGCAACGAAGTCTCCCAAGGTGGCAGGGGCCGAGCCCAAGTCAAAGGCCAGTTCGGGCAAGAAGAGGTCCGCTGCGACCGGGCCCGGGTCGACCGATGATTCGGCTTCCGCCAGTGCGACGCCCCCTGTCCACTGTCCGCCGTCGCCTGTCCTCTATTGCCAAGGCCCGAGCTACGAGGAGCCTCGCCAGCATTCCGAATTCTGCCAGTTCTTGTTTTGCATCGCTACTAGTTACTAGTAGCCAGTGTCCTTGGTGCTCAGGTGAGGCCGTTGTTCGAAGCCTGGAAGGAGGCTGGCCTCGGGTTTGGGGTTGAGGGTTTAGGGTTTCGAGGGTTTCTGCCCCTCAGGAGACTCAGGTGATGAAGGCCAGGAAGCAGCTCCAGGAGATGAAGGAGATGAAGAAGAAGAAGCAGGAGCAGCAGAGGGCGACCAGTGTCAAGCGGAGCATTGACAAGAATGTCACCTGTATGCAAATTTCTAGCGCCAGTGTTTAGATCACACAAAACTTCGTGCCAGCAAGTGTGCCAATGCATCTCAGGAATCGAAGGCGAAGCACCAGGACCCCGAAGCATCTGATTCAGCAGTTGCCGCAGCTGGGGTCTCCCATGATGAGAGTGGGGCAGTGGAGCAGCCCACTGTGGAGCAGCCCAATGTGGGTGGGGGAGAGAAGAAGCAGCCCAAGGAGGAATCTGGGCAGGAGGAGCCCAAGGTGGACAAGGGATCTGTCAGTGAGCCAGAGGAGCCAAGACAGCCAGGATGTGTGGTGGAGGAGGTGCTAGAGTGCCCGAGTTCTCCTGCCAAATCCTTGGCACCAGCTGCGGCATCCAGTTCACTGTCCACCAGTCCCCCGTCCACTGTTCACTGTGTTGACCTTGCAGAGCAGGACAGCAGGAAAGGGAAGAGCAGTGACAGCAAGGCCATCGTGACACAGAGCCAGAGGACTTTGAATGAGGCCAGCTGTGTGAGACTTTGCGTATCAGTTTACTCTGTCTGTCTGTGTGTGTGTGTCTGTGTTGGACCACATGTTGCAGGTCTTCCGGGGCAGGTCGCAAACCTCCCTGGGTCAGCTGGTCAGCCTACCCTGGGCACGACAGCTGGCAATGTGCGAGGACAGCACGAACGGAACGCTCCCGGGCATCGAAGTCGGGGCTGACCCCACCGAGAATCTCATCTGGGTCCTCGTCGGATTCGACCCGACCAACTTGCAGTTCCCGGTGACGTCCAGGTTCAATTCGGAGGACAGCCTCGTTTGTTCAAAGTTGCAGTTGGCCGTTGGTTGGTTCAGCTGCAGGACCGGCCATTCTTCACGTCAGATGACATGAACGAGGCCCGCAAGTGCGCCGAGTCCCTCCAGAACGTCATCGACAAGCTGCAGGCGGTCGGCGACGTTGATGAGGCAGTGCTAGCATTGTGCAGTATTCTCAGCCAAGACAAGAGTTGCGGTTCCCCATTGTCAGTTGTTCGGCAAGGACCGCCGCATGCTGCTCATCGGGCTGCTGAGATTCTTCCAGCTGGGGGCGAAGGCTGGATTCAAGGACCTTCGTGCGGCATGCATGCAGCCATTTTGCCAGGGCATCCTGTTGCACGGCCCCCTGTTGGGGCATGCGAAGATGATGGGCGACCAGATCTTTGTGTACGAGCAGTCCCTGGGTTCCAGGGACGAAACCATCTCGTACTTGATGCCGCGTCGGCACGGGATTGAGTTCGGGCTTTACCCCTGGCATGCCCACCTGACGGATGCGACGAAGGGGGCCAAAAAAATGCTCGTGGCCCTTGGCGAGTGGCACCACGTCGAACAGGACGTCCGCCAGGCAAGGCTTCAAACATCCAAGTCACAGTCGTGTTTGCCACTGTCCACTGTGCAATGTTCCCCTTGTCTGGCAAGAGTCCAACTGACTGAGGCCTCATTGGCGGGCGCCGCCGTTCTCGGTGCCCGGGCCATGAACCTCGTGGCACGGCGAAAGGCACTGGCCGGCGTCGTCGAGCCCCACAACCTTCCGGCCCAGACCGTGTTGCACATCCTGGACGAAGGCCTTTCAGCTTCATCCAAACACGGTTGCCTTCTCCATATGCCCCGGCAGGCCAGATGGAGCACAACGTGTATGAGTTCCTGATGGAAGGCCAGCTGCCCAACAACATTGCCCAGTTCTTCAGCTTGCAGGACAGCTCTAAGATAACAAAGCCCACTGTCCACTGTGCGATGTTCCCCTTGTCTCCAGGATCAGACAATGTCCGTCTGGCTGCAAAGCTTGGGCCAATTCTTCTGGGTGTTTCTCATGGGCGAGACGAACAACCTGGAGTGCTACAAGGTCATGGGCGAGACCATGGAGGCTTCCAGAGGGTTTTCAATAGATTAGAGGCCGGGTCGCAGTGACCTGCCTGCCAGGGCACCTTCGTCGTCTATGACGTGAAGCCGGTGCCGATTCAGATGCTGCAGATCAGCACGTGGACGATTCGCTCTGGCTTGTTCTCCAGGGAGGCGGATCAATATTTCGCCCACTTCTTGTTCTTGCAGAGGCCGCCGACCACGCCACAGTTTTCTGCCCCGAAGCTCCATATGTGGCGATGCCTGACGTACCCAGACTCCCTTACTGACATGCTCAAGCGGCAGGCAGGGGCATTGACGATTCGATGTGTTTGGCCATAGTAAAAAAATCTATTTGTTGTTCCTTTGATTTGGAGGCCTTCAACAAGAGTGTCACTCGCACCCAGCCGCACTGGACAAGAACTGGGGAGCCCAACTCGTGGAAGGGCTGGATCTGGAGCTATGGCAATGGGCAGCAAGGCTGCAATTGTGTACTTGTCCAGCTCCATCGAACCTTGCCAATGCATTCCATCTGAGGTGGTACTGGACCGAGGAGAGGGGGCAATTCGAGCTGATTCCCCGTCGCTCCGGAGCGGCCGGAGCCTGGTGAAGCAGCTCTTAATCGACAGCTCGGAATACCAGCACTTACATTGCTGGCATCTTTCTGGGCTGTTATCTGATGATGACAGGCAACAGCCCGGACATTTCTGAACGGCAGCCGCTGTCCATGTCCAGTGTCCACTGTTCACTGTCAACTGTTCATTGTCCAGAGCCCTCACTGCAAATGATAAGCTAGCCTTAAGGGTCGCTGATGCGTCATTGGAGCAGTGCAGTGGACACAACGACAGGGCTGCCATTCACACGCACTGCAGAACAAAGAAAGAGAGAAAGAAAAGGTGCTTCTGCCAGCCTTCTGAGCAGTGCCTTTAACTTGTCCCCTTCTCTTCTGCTGTGCAGTCTTTCTGAGCAGTGCCTTGAAGTCATCCGGTGTGTTGCTTGGCTGGCAGGTTTGGCTTTGCGTTGGCGCATGGCACGCTGGCTGACACCTTGGAGCAGGCCTGGCGAAGATTTGTTGAAGATGCTGATTTCAATGGAAGACATGGTGCTGCTGCTGATGATGATGATGACGACAATGACGAAGTTTTTTCCTCTTGGAAGCCCCTACGGCTCGCAGTGGACAGTTTGGGAAATCTTCTGGTTGTAGCTGTTATTTTCTTCAGGGTTTTCTTGCACTTCTGTTTGTGTCTTTCGGTGACATTAGAATCATTAGACGATGAGTTTGAGGGGCGATTCTCATGGCAGCGGCGACAGCTTGGAAGATCTGCTCGCCGGGAGCTATGAAGATGCAATGGATGCTGCTGAAGCAGCCACGGAACGTACACCAAGGGATGAGGTGCAGAGTGGACCGCCAACGAAGGAGGAGCTGATGCCAAAGGGGCCGCCGCCGCCCTTGGCGGTCAACCAACCTCCCGGCACTGTCCACTGTCCTCCTGTCCACTGTCGTCCTGTCCCAGCTGATACACCTGCTGACAGTGACAGTGAAACCTCCTCCAACCCTCCGCCTCGCTATCGCTGGCCGATCAAAGTTCAGACAGATGAGAATGGAGATAGGGTTGCCATGCGTGTCGCTGGCCCGCATATGGCCAGTGGGCGTTTCGCTGCTTCCAGTTCAAGCAGTGACACCGAGTCTTCCGAGGACAGCAGTGATGGAGAAGGGGCTGTCAGTGCTGACAATGGCCCTGAGAGAGAAGACGGTTATTGGTCTGATACCAGCCTCTGGCTGGAGGAGGGACCAGAGCTATCAGAGGCTAGGGAACGGCTCCTGAGCCTGTACCGTTTGGAAATGCGAGAAACACAGCCAGCCCTCAACAACAGGTGTTTGGGAGCCCGTGTGGGCTCGCTCCGCAAAGTCCTCAATGCTGGCAATTGGGCAACAGTGCAGAAAAATGCAGGAATTGCCCTCACAGGAGAGCGGCGCCGACAGTGGTCAGTCTTCGAGCATGAGGCCACACATGCGTGGCATTCAGGCCGGCCAAGAAGCCGGAGCAGGTCGCGAATTTCCACGAGCGATTGCTCTCTGTGTCAGCTGGAATAGCAGTCCACTGTCCACTGTCCACAGTCACATACATGATTGAGACCGACGTATGGTCCTCCCAGCAGTGCATGTTACTGGGAGAAATGTATCCAAATGATGACTGATGGACTTGTATAGTGCTGCCCTAATAGCAGCTTTGATGCATCACAGCATGGCCATCTTTGCTGCCCGGAATTCCAGCCCTGCTGCTGGCATTTGTTTTCTGTGCTATGTATCCCTGAAAAGTGGGGACAGCTGAAACATGTGTGAATGCCAGCCACTGTTCACTGTCCACAGTCACACTGTTACTAACAGTGGGACTGTGGACAGTGTTTGCAGTATGAAAGCATCCATACGATGAGCTCTGGACATACTAGCTGCCATTCACAAAGACTTTTCCATCGCTTTTCTGCTGCAAAAAGCTGTTGCACTTGCCTTGATCACCGACTGCAACCCTGGATAGAGCCCTACCCCAAGACCCAAACATTAACCCCAAACTTGCGAGCCCCATCGCCCAAAAGCAGCAGTGGACATTTCCTCGTCTTCTTCCTCCTCCTCCTCCTCCTCCTACTACTACTACTACTACTACTGCAACTATGACTTGCTACAACTTCCATCAGAACTGCTTCTCTACTTCTGAGATACAGACATCGAAAACTTGCCTTTACCAAGCAGAGCTCCTACCCAGCAAGTTATGTGGTGTCCGCACTGTGGAGATTTCGGCATTGCCGCAGTTTTCCACAGTGCGGACACAACTCAACTTCAGGACTCTGTATACACCGTTGGCCGGGTGTAGAGGCAAGCGTGCCTAGAAATGTGTGTTGTGCAGACCCAGGCTGGGGGGTCAAATTGCAATTGCACTGGCATGTCGGCACGAGAAAGTTGGGAGGCCTGCTACAATTCACTCCAGTGAGCTTTTTTATTGCCCACGTCATTCTGGGTTTGCTTTTCTTGTGAGGCTGTCATCCTGCCTGCTGCTCTGCCTCGGTGGAGTGGCGCCAAAGGCGGAGTTGGGTGCACCCGCCGTGAACTGACACCCTAATTAACTGTCCTAACCCAAGTGTGATTTTTGTGGAGTGGTGGCTAACTAAGGGGTATGTGTGTGTGGACATACACTGCTACAACAACAACAACAACAGCTACTACTACTACTACTACTACTACTACTACTACTACTACTACTACTACTACTACTACTACTACTACTACTACTACTACTAGGACGACGACTTCTACAAATAGCTTCTACTATGACAACACCTACTTCTGAGCTGCAGACATCGAAAACTTGCCTTTACCAAGCAGTGCTCCTACCCAGCAAGTTATGTGGTGTCTGTGCTGGGGAGATTTAAGAAAGCGTTGCTTGAGTCTCCCAAGCACGGACACAACTCAACTTCAGGACTCTGTATACACCGTTGGCCGGGTGTAGAGGCAAGTGTGCCTAGAAATGTGTGTTGTGCAGACCCAGGCTGGGGGGTCAAATTGCAATTGCACTGGCATGTCGGCACGAGATTGGGAGGCATCAGAAGGGCTGTTAAAACTGACTTTGAGTTTTTTTTAGACTTTCAGATTTGGTTTGGTTGAGGGCAGGCAAAGAGGGATGTTGCTCAAGGTGTTGAGTCAGGGCGTAGGGCCGGGTAGGGTTTGGGTTTAGGCTTCGGGGTTCAGGAGATAAGGCTAACGGTTTTTTAGCACCTTGCGATCAGGATGCTGGGTCGCTGAAGGCTTCTAGGTGTGGGAACTGAGGGTGTGGTAGTTTCGATCTCCGGAGGCTTTGCTGGAGTTTTTCGGCAACAGGGTGTTGGGCTTGCTCTTTTGGGCCATGGGTGGCCGACTGCGGTCATCAACCGACACGCGCCGCCCCTACCGCTTTCGCAGCAGCGCGCTGGGCTCGCACAACAAAAACCGGACAGGGCCTGACAGCTTATGGTGTCCAGCTTAAGGTCTAGGGTTTAGAGTTTAGGGTTTCAGGTTTAGGGTTTATTACAATTTCTTAGGGGTAGGACAGTCATTGTGACTTTGCCCTTGGAGTTCCAGGCTTTTTCTTTAACCTTAAAACCGTTGAAACGAAACGTTTGTGTCGTGAGAGCAAAACTGAAACGTATTTGCTTTCGTTGCGAGGAGGACACGTTTGTGTTTTTGTTTCGAGGGGGAAACTCCGGTTTCTGACGTGGCTGAAACGTCTTTGTTTTGAGGGTGGAACTGTGCCTAACTCGGGCTGAGCCTTTTGCGACACTCGTGGGAACGTTTTCATTTGCGGGCGAAACTGAAACGTTTTCGCCTGGAGGAGGAGGAGGAGGCGGTTTGATTTTTGCTTCAAGTAAGTTTATTAGGAAATTAATAGTTGCCAAGTAGGAATTTGATAGGACATTAATAATTGCCTCCTAAATCTAGCAATAACTAAAAGCTGCCTACTAAATAAATAAGAAAGCAATAGTTGCCTATTAAAGTTAATAGGAAACAAGCACTTGCCTATTGAGATCAACAGGAAGTTAATGTTTGTCTAGTACATTCACTAAAGAATGAATAAATGCTTTTGTAAAATTTGATAGCAAATACGTAAATGCTTATTGAATATAATCAGCAAAAATAGCTGCTTGTTAAATAGCTGCCTATTAAATGTAATAGGAAATTAATAGATGCCGATTAAACTGGACAGGAAATTACTAGCTGCCCACATTCAATTTTGCATAGGAAATCCACAAGCCACCCAAGTCCAACAGGCTTCACGTAGAAACGCGTAGGGAGAACAGCGATGGTAACATGTGTGAGAAAAGCAATTGTAACGTTTATTTCGTTGTGAGGGTTTAGGGTTTAAGGTTTAGGGCGTAATGTTTAGAGTTTAGGGTTTGGGGTTGTTTAGGGTTTGGGTTTGGGGTTTAAGCTGGTTTTAGGGATTAAGCTTTAGAGTGTAGGGTGTTGGTTTAGGATGGGGTCTTGAAGGGCAAAAGGGTGTAGGCGGTGCAGGGTCACGTTAGGGTTTGATGGCTTAGGGCGAGATTTCGAGATCTGTCGTTTTCAAGACCCAGGGTCGTGTCACGTGAAAGGTTCAGGGTTTAGGGTTCAGGGTTTAGGGTTTGTTGATCAGGGTTTAGGCTGTAAGGTTAACGGCTAAGGGTTTAGGGCTAACCCCTAGCTTTAAGCCCCAAGCCTTATAACGCGACCCCTAGACCGTAAAACCATAAACCTACGCCTCCTATCCTAAACGTTCAACCTCCAAACCTAACACCCCCCCATAATTCCCAGAGTTGTAGAATCTTAGCCTCCTAGCCCTAAGCCAGAAAGGCGATACCCTCAAGATCGCCAAACCGCAAAGCAAGTGGACTGGACAACGCCCGTTCACCAAAATCTCATGCGCAGAAGCCACAGACTCAATACACACCGCAAATCATGCTGTTTTCAGGCTGAGGATCTGAAAGGGTTTGGACCATTTGGAGCTATAGGGTTTAGGTCGGCGCAATTAGGCGGTCTAGCGTACATGTTTAATTCTTCAGGCTTAAGGTTTTGGGCTTACGCTGTCCTGGATTTTCCTTTGGGTTATTTTGTTTCAGTTTTTGGATTTTCGTAGCATTTTTCTTCGAGTGCAAGCGCCCGCAAATCTCCAAAACCCTAAAAACGACCGCAAATTGCCGCAGAATGCCCGCAACAGACAAGCAAACGGCCGCAAGCAACAAGAAGCTGCAAGCGGCGCAGAACGCCCAAAACGACCAACAACAAAACGATGAGAGTCACTGCAAAAGCATTGAGTTTGATGCGGCTTCGCTGCGCATGATATGTCAATCCTTGTCTCAAAGGCACACTGATTGGTCATCGCAGCAACACACCAAGAACAAAGCATGTTGAGCCAACCCCTTCATCGTCGCTGACTTGTGCCGTGCCAGCATTCCTTTATTGCTCAAATTGTGCTGCGACTCCGATGCTGTAGCTGTTTCCTGCATGTGCCACGGCCTATTAAGGAGACAGAGTGTCAACATGTGGAGCTCTACGCGCAGTCGGGAGCTTGGCCATGGTGAGCTGGCTCATGTCCAGGAAATACTTTGCAAAGCCTCTTTCAAAAAGACAGAGTGCCTCTTCTCTTCGATGAGAACTCTGTTCGGCAATAGCATGCATGGCTGCGACACAGGAGTTGCTGTTGGCGTTGCCATTGGGGGGGCGATGGGGGCGGAGTGCGTTGCGGAATGATATACGAGCGACTATGGCAGGAGTGCCCAAAAAGGTATGCTTCAAAGTCGCAACCGCTCTTGTTGCGCAGGTCGGGGTTTGTTGGAAGGGAAGGACTGTTGGCAGCAAGGTCCCTGCTTAGCTAAGGCGGGAAAATGTAAAGAATAAGGACTCGGGCACCGGATATTTGATAGAGTGTATTTCGAACTCAGGAGGACCTCTGCTGCGATTGCGTGGCAGTCCGATTGACAGAAGTCGACGCAACGATGGGCCGAGCGAGTGCTTTTTCCATCTGAAGGCTGCGATTTCCATAGTCGCAGCGGCGGTTTTTTTTGCCCAGCGTGTCTTTTGACCTTTGCCCCCCGGAAGGCTTGGGTTTCCAGAGGCAAAACGGCAGATCTTTTCTCCCCCAAAAGTGGCTGGGAGTATATATAGTCCAACAAGAATGTGGCCTGACTTGCATGGTAGGGTTCTCACCCACGGGGCCGGCTGACAATCCACCCGCGCGCATCGGGCCTGATTCTCATCCACGGGGCGGGATGACAATCCGTCCATGCGCTTCGGGCCAGATTCTCATCCACGCGGCCGGATGACAATCCGTCCAGCGCTTCGGGCCAGATTCCCATCCACGCGGCCGGATGACAATCCGTCCATGCGTGTTGGACCGGGTTCTCATCCATGGGGCCGGATGAGAATCCGTCCACGCAGCCTGGTGGGCATTCGTACATGAATGTAGAATGAGCTCAGGACAAGATTTGCGCGTGCAGGGCCAGGGGTGGATTTACCCTCAGCTCGTCCCGCCGGATGACAATCCGGCCGCGCATGCCCAGGGAATTCTGGAGGGACGCACGGTTCAACAGATGTCCAAACCCTGGGGATCGCTGAGGGTTCGTCCCGGCGTACGACCATCCCGCCGGACATGGCGAGGGAAAACGCACCCCAGGCTTTGCACGCGCAAGTCTTGCTTTGACCTTGCTATCCAATGTTCAGCATCCACGCGACCGGATGACAATCCGTCCACGTAGTCTGGGCTGGATTTTCTCATCTACGGGGCCGGATGACAATCCGGCCGTGCAGGCCGGGCTGGATTCTCATCCACAGGGCGGGATGACAGTCCGCCCATGCACCGGGCGGCATTCTCATCCACGCGGCCGGATGACAATCCGGACGCGGACGCGCAGCCTGAGCGTGCGTAGATTCTATGCCAGCCCCGGCTGCGTGGATGGCAAGCGTCCGGAAATTGGCGTTTAGGGTGTAGGGCTGTTTTAAGGTGTAAGGTGTAGGGCGCTCGGTTTGGGATTTAGGGCTTGTTTAGGTTTAGGGTAGGGTTGTAAGGAACCTTTTTAGGGTTACGGAGTAGGGTTTGGGGCAGTTCAGGAATTAGAGGTTAGGATGGTGCAGGTTTTAGGGTTTAGGGTTTTAGGATTTAGGGTTTAGGGTTTATGGTTAGGGTTTAAGTTTAGGGTTTGGGACGGGGCCTTGAAGCTGGCATAGCTGCTCGTATATCATTCCGCAAGGCACCCCCCACCACCCCCCTCCATGGCAATGCCAATGTCGCAGCTATGCGTGCTATTTCTGAGCAAAGTTCTCGTCGAAAGGGCATTCTTCTTTTGCGAAAGAAGCTTTGCAAGGAATTTCCTGGACATGAGCCAGCTCACCACGAGTAAACTCACGACCGCGCGCAAAGCTCCAAATGTTGACACTTTGGTTACTTGATCCATGGCAAGTGCATGAAACAGCTACAGCATGGGCATCGCAGCACGAACTGTGCAAAAGGAATGTTGGCACGGCACAAATCAGCGATGATAAATGGGTTGGTTCAACATGTTTTTCCTCGATGGATGACCAGTCCGTATGCCCTTGCGACAAGGATTGACATATCATGAGCAGCGAAGCCGCATCAAACTCAATGCTTTTGCAGTGACTCTCATCGTGTTGTTGTTGTTGTTGTTGTTGTTGTTGTTGTTGTTGTTGTTGTTGTTGTTGTTGTTGTTGTTGTTGTTGTTGTTGATGTTGTTGTTGTTGTTGTTGCTGTTGTTGTTGTTGGTCGTTCTGAGCGTTCTGTGCCGCTTGCACCTTCTTGTTGCTTGCAGTCGTTTGCTTGTCTGTTGCGGGCATTCTGCGGCAATTTGCGGTCGTTTTTAGGGTTTTGGAGATTTGCGGGCGCTTGCACTCGAAGAAAAATGCTACGAAAATCCAAAAACTGAAACAAAATAACCAAAGGAAAATCCAGGACAGTGTAAGCCCAAAACCTTAAGCCTGAAGAATTAAACATGTACGCTAGACCGCCTAATTGCGCCGGCCTAAACCCTATAGCTCCAAATGGTCCAAACCCTTTCAGATCCTCAGCCTGAAAACAGCATGATTTGCGGCGTGTATTGAGTCTGTGGCTTCTGCGCATGAGATTTTGGTGAACGGGCGTTGTCCAGTCCACTTGCTTTGCGGTTTGGCGATCTTGAGGGTATCGCCTTTCTGGCTTAGGGCTCACAGGCTAAGATTTGAAACTCCGGGAATTAGGAGAGGGGGGGGGGGTTGCTTAGGTTTGGAGGTTGCGCGTTTGGGATAAGGGGGTTGATGCTTAGGGTTTTAAGATTTGGGACTGGCGGTCAGGGGGTTTCGGATCTAAGGTGTAGGCCACCGTAAACCCTAAACCCTTAGCCCTAAAACTTACAGCCTAAACCCTAAGCCCTGAACCCTTAACGTTCGACATTAGACGACCCGTGGGTCTTGAAAATGAGAGGTCTAAAAATCTTTCCCCCAAGCCATAAACCCTAGAACGACCCTACACCCTTTCAACCGTTTAAGGCCCTACCCCAACGACACCCCACACCCTCAACCTTAAACCTTAAACCAGCTTAAACCCGAAACCTGAAACCCTAGACCTCAAACCTAAACCCTGAACCTTAAACCTGAACCCTGAACCATCCTAAAACCTGAACCCCCAACCGCCCTAAACCCTAAATCCTAAACCCTACACCCTCAAGAAGAAATTTGAAAAGTCATGGGACCACAGACAACGGTGACGAAGGACGAGATCGTCGTATGCCAGGAGGTGATCCAGATGATAAACACCGACCTCCTGGACCTGGACCGGACGATGATCATGACCACCAGGAAGAGCAAGGCCGGATGAATGACATGGACTGAAAAGGAAGTCCTGAGAGGGCGTACGTTCCTTCACTAGGATTTGCTTGTGGTTTGAGGTCTGGGGTTGCTGTCCGTTGCGAGTTCTTTGAGTGTCAGCCAAGTGCACCAGGGTACGACCGACCGGCCGAGCGGCAGCGACAGGAGTCAAAGTCCGCTAATTAATGCCCCCTCAAAGAAAGAAGAAATTAACATTACGAGTATTCTTTTCACAAACTAAAGTTACCGTCGCTGTTCCAATTATTTGGCAGCTATCAACTTCCTATCTTGCTATCAAGTTTATCATGTATTTATTCCTGTATGAAATTGGAATTTCCATTATTTATTTTGTATGATATGCAATGGCAGTCATTCATTTCTTATTGAATCTAGTAGGCAGGTGTGGATTTCCGATTATTTTGGATTAATTCAATAGGCAGCCCTGCATTTCCCATTAAATTTGTTTCAAACGAAAACACACACGCTTCCCCCTCGAAACGAAAACAACTTTTCAGTTTAGCCCCCAAAACGAAAACGTTTCCAGGAGTTCCGCAGGATGCTCAGCCCGAGTAAACCAAAGTTTCGCCCTCAAAACAAAAACGTTTCAGCCACCTCAGAAACCGGAGTTTCCCCGTCGAAACAAAAACACAAACGTTTCCTCCTCGCAACGAAAACAAACACGTTTCAGTTTTGCTCTCACGACACAAACGTTTCGTTTCAACGGTTATAAGGTTAAAGAAAAAGCCTGGCACTCCAAGGGCAAAGTCACAATGACTGTCCTACCCCTAAGAAATTGTAATAAACCCTAAACTTGAAACCCTAAACTCTAAACCCTAGACCTTAAGCTGGACACCATAAGCTGTCAGGCCCTGTCCGGTTTTTGTTGTGCGAGCCCAGCGCGGAAAGCGGTAGGGGCGGCGCGTCGGTTGATGACCGCAGTCGGCCACCCATGGCCCAAAAGAGCAAGCCCAACACCCTGTTGCCGAAAAACTCCAGCAAAGCCTCCGGAGATCGAAACTACCACACCCTCAGTTCCCACACCTAGAAGCCTTCAGCGACCCAGCATCCTGATCGCAAGGTGCTAAAGACCTAAGCCTTAACTCCTGAACCCCGAAGCCTAAACCCAAACCCTACCCGGCCCTACGCCCTGACCCAACACCTTGAGCAACATCCTTCTTTGCCTGCCCTCAACCAAACCAAATCTGAAAGTCTAAAAAAACTCAAAGTCAGTTTTAACAGCCCTTCTGATGGCCTGCTAACACATCATTCTAGGTTTGCTTTTCTTCTGAGGCCATCATCCTGCCTGCTGCTCGGCCTCGTGCCCCACCCACCCAGACACGTGCACACCTGTGTTTTTGGCTATCAGCAGCCAGGCTGGAGAACCGCTGGCGGCTGTTTTGGTTACCAGCAGCCAGGCCGGAGAACCTTCACATCCAAATCTGGGCCCGGCCCCTACCTAGCCCCTAGAAGCCAGCCGCATGGGAGATTATAATGACAAGCCAGGTGGGCGACCCTTCACATACTTTCTGGGGCCCGGCTTGTCATTATAATCCCCCTTGCGGCCGGCTCCTAGCCACCCCCTAGAAGCCAGGCCCCAGAATGAATATGAAGGCAGTCAGCCCCGGCCTCTGAGAGGAGATAATGACTTTATAATGACTTTTGTCATTTGCTCCGCCGGCTCCTAGTACTACCTTAGGAGCCAGCCAAATTAATGACTTTTGTCATTTGTGAGCCCTGCTAATGACATTTGTCATTTGTTGTCCGGCTGCTGATTCAGGTGCTGGCAAAGCTTTGGCTCAAATTTTGCTGCAAATGTCGTGGAAGAAGCCATGTGTTCAATGGCAAGACGACTACAATGACAAGTCAACCTGGAAGCAGCTTCATGCAGGAGCTGAGCTTGTGTTGGGATGGAAGAAGCCTGCTGCGGGGGAAGTGGCAGAGCCTGAGCCTGGTCCTTTAAAGAAGAGGAAAACTACTGACTGGAAGCAGTGCGGAGCTGACAGTTACAGTTTGCTGTCCACTGTTTCCTGTTCCTCTTCTTCCCCTTCTTGGAAAAAGCCAGACATTAACGTGTCACAGGATGCGAGGCCAGTAACTCAGAAAGCTGGCAAAACTGTTCGGCATCATGTCTCCTTGGATGTCCCCATGCTGTCATTGGTGGCTACAATGGACGAGGAGGAGCGTGTCATGACAGAGTACAAGAAGAAGGCACTGGATCCAGAGCGAATTGCCAGAGTGTTGCTGGGGGCTTGCAGTTGTAAGAGCAATTGCTATGGCGTCTTCAAACCAGCAAAGATTCTGGAGGTTTGCCAATTGTGGCACTCAATGTCAGATGAGTCCCAGCACCACTTCTTGAATGCACAATGGGAGAGCAGTGCTGAGAATCATTGCCTGGATGACTCTGATGGAGAGCAGCTGGCTCACCGCACAACCTGGTATTTGGCAGGGCATCAAGTGTGTTTGCCAGGTTTGTGCTCCCTGCTGGGTGTTGGAAACAAGGCCATGGCAAAGAAGCTGCAGGGGGTAATTGATCAGCGCCGCAAAATCAACAATTGTGAGCCAGTGGCTACAAGGCCTCCCTTGCAGCGGAATTTGACATGCATGTTTTTTTTGGAGCTCTACCACCAAAGTGCAGAGGATTTGCCTGAAACTTTGCAAGTGCAGCATGTGGATGACAATATCTCTGCAAGCACGGGTGAGCAAGACTGCGATGCTCCTGTATACATGCGGCAAATATCCACTGAGTCAGAGATCTTCTCGTGGACACCTGAAGCAGCCATTGTTCAAAACATCATGGCACTGTCCACTGTCGATCTGTCCACTGTTCCAGTCCGGCATTTGCCACCAGGCAAGCTCATGACTTTGTTTTGGCAGTTTCAGGCCTGGTGTGAAGCCGTGCAAGGAATGGCTGGCCATAACCAGGCAATTCAAACGCCGTCATGGTCGACATTCTGGAGAGTATGGTGGGACAAGTGGTCGTCTGTGCTGAAGTTCCGAAAGGTTTCGCAGCACAAAGAGTGCAACACATGCCACTGTCTCCGTGAGAAGTTACATGGAGGCTTAGCTCAGCATTGCACTTTCTTTGAGTTTTCAGTTCCTTTGTGCCCATGTTGTTTGTGATCTTAAGTAAGGAAAGAAGGGCAGCACCAAGGAGAAGATGGCACTTGCACGAGACTGGCGTGAACATCTTCGTGCCCAATACCATGATCGCCTCATCTACTGGAGCCTGCGGTGGGCATCACGGGCGTCGTTGGACGTCCTGACCATCATCATAGATTCCATGGATCAAGTCAAGACAGCGTGGCCTCAGTACAAGTTTGCACGCAAGCCGCATTCATTGGAAAACCTGCAGAGGCCACGAGTCATACTGTCTGCTGTTCTCTGTCATGGCTGGTGCACCAATGTTTTCATTGCAGATGAAGCTTTGCACCATGGGGCAGCATCTTTTTGTGAGTTGATTGCCCGCAGCCTGGACAATGTGGCAGAGATTGCTGAGAAGACGGGCCGGGCATTCCCGCGACACCTTGTCGTCCAGGCGGACAACACCACGGCCCAGAACAAAAACTCGCTGGTGTCATTGTTCCTCGCCCATTTGGTGTCAGAGGGCAAGTTTTTGACGTGCACCTTTAACTTTCTGACAGTGGGACACACCCATGAAGATGTGGATCACTTCTTTTCCTTGATCCTGTCCACTGTCCTCCGTCCTTGCCGGTTTGAGGTGCCAGATGAGTTGGTGGCCCTTTTGAAGGAAAAGATGGAAGGGTTTGTGTCTGGAAAGGGGGAGGCGCTGTATGTGGAGCAAGTGGTGCACATCAGGGACTTTGACACCTGGCTTGGGCAACTCAAAGTGACGCTTCGCAACTGCTTTGTTTCCAGGGCTGGAAGGCTGGCGGCCCACTCATTTGTTTACAAATGCCGCTGTCACTTGACGCCCAGAGAACTGGAGCAGCTGCCTCCCAGCCGGCGTGGTGTGGAAGAGCATGACCATGATGTGTTCGCTCTCACGAAAGGACGCATGCATGCAACTTCTTTTCATGCTCCTGTCCTGGCCCTCCCGCGAAGGAGAGTGGAAGACTGTTCACTGTCGCCTGTTCCCTGTGACTTCAAGATTCTCGCAGAAGGGGCCGACAATGAGAAGTTACTCAAGAAACTGGAGAACTTGGCCGACACACTTGAGTCCCTGCCGCATGATTTTCTACGTGCTGTTGCTCAGCTCTGAAATGCATTGGCTTTGTCTTAAATCCAATTTTTTTCCGAGGGCTTATGTTGATTTGCCATGCCCTTGAATGCCCAGGTTCCACTATTGCGTGAACGTTGTGAACGTCTCCAAGCGGGCCGCGTTGCTGGGGTAGATGAGGACCCACCCCCGCTGAAGTGGTTAGCTGCAGCGGCACCAGAGCGAGCTGAAGTGCCATTGACAAGGAACATGTACTATGAGCATTTGCCTGACACTTCCTGGCAGCTGCTGACGACGTTTCATCGGTTGCCCCGCCGGAACAGAGAGGAGTGACAAATGGCTCATGAGCAGTTCAATTGTGCTGTTGTGTTTTCGTGCATTCCTTGCAGAGTCAGAAGTTGATGTTGACCTGTTCTCCGCAGCTGTCGACGGTTCACTGTCGACTGTTCACTGTCCCCCTGTTCCCTGTCGTGGGTAGCATGGCCCACGCAAGTTGGGTGGAAAGTGCCGAGTCCAAGGCAGTTGTGGAGAAGGTGAAGAAGAGCATCTTGACAGCTGTCGGTGGCTCCTTGGACCCAGAGAGCTTTGATTGCGTGCATGTGATTGATTTCATCCAGACGAAGTACCCGGAGCCGGACCTGCTGAAGAACTGCTTGGAAGGGCTGTATCAGAGAACCAGGCTGGTTGACCCTACTTGGGTGCACAATGCCACGGTGGATACAGTTCCAGCACCACCAGGGCCGCAGCAGGCTGGCAATGAGGGATGGTTGTTCATTTGGCAACTTGGTCACCAAGATGGGAGTTCGCTCAAGGGGCGGTCCAACATGGTGAACATCTTGGAGATAGCATTCAGCATCCTGGAGAACACTTACAACAGTGTCCAGAACCCTTTGGATGTGCTGTTTTCTGCTCCAGCTGGAAGCCCCATTGAAGATTTTTCTGTGAAGTTCAGTGTTGGCTATGGCAGGTCCCTGGCCATCAAGATGATTCTGGTGGCAGTCATGGACTTCACCAATGAAGAGCTGCAGGCCCTGTTCCCTGTCCTCTGTTCACTGTTTGCTGTCAAGTTTACCAACAACCCAGCTCCCACGGAGGACATGCAGAGGTATCGAAGTCTTGCAGCGAAATTCCAGGTGAGCGAAAGTGCACGCCCTGATCCGATTCAGATTTACACCATGCTAGCGGAAAGTCTTGCAAAATCGGGGATGGACGTCGCTCACGGGCTACCAGTGAAAATCAAACAGTACAACAGCCTCACAAGTGTCCAAAGCCAAAACATTTCAGAGCTTGAAGCTCGCGTCATTTGCATGCTGCCACATCAGACGCCCAAGTTCGTGGAAGTGCTGAAGTATCACTGGCAAAACTACAAGAATGCCGAATCGGCCGTGCCGATGAAGTTCTTCGGTCGAACTTCTACCTTCAGCTCTGAGGTGCCGCCGGAGGCGGCCGGCGTCTGGAAGGAGATCCTCAAGGCGGGCCCGGAGAAGAACGAGTGCTTCCTGTTGCTGCTCATCGGGGTGTTTGTCAAGAGCTTGAAGGATGCGCTGCGCATGAAAAAGAAGCCAAACCTCCGTTTCCAAGCTGGTCGCTTCCGAGTGAACGACCCTGTGATTGCGTACCAGCAGGCGTGTCTTTGGGTGCACTTCAAGCCAGCCATGCAGAAGGAGATGTCTGCCCCTGACTTCGACCAGCTTGAGAAGAGCTTTCTCCGTGGAGGCCTTGATCGTGAGCTCGTGGATCGTTGCAAGGCCATGAACCCAACTCTGAAGTTGGCAGACTTCCGCTTCATCTACACGTTCCTTGGAAAGGAGGCTCCCATTGTCAAGGAGAATGTGGAGCTGGAAGCAGCACAGGAAGCAGCAGAGCTGGAGCAGGAGAAGGCAGTTGGGTTAAACAATATTTTGAGTTTGGGGTTCTGGGGTGGGTTCTGTGTCCAGTGTATGGTTGGAGGTGCAACTTTTGATCAGGATCCAGTATTGTCATTCTTCATGGGGGGGGCCTGCTTTTGTAGTTCACGTGACTATTGATGCATCTTGTGGCTGTTGGTGGGATCTAGGGTGTAATGCACAATCACGGTTGATAGCCGTGGTTCATGATTTTTTGTTGATGCATGTTACAGCTTCCGATTGGAGCTATGGTGTAGTGTAGTGAGTAATCATGGTTGACAGCTGGACACTGCTTTGTAGTTGATGTTCATACAGATGCATTTTTCAGGTTTTGGTTGAAATCTAGGGTGTGATGAACAATTATGGCTGATAGGTGGGTTTTGTAGTTGATGGTGTTCTCGATGCATGTTGCAGCTTGTGATTTGGATGCCTAGTGTAATGTATGTTTTCGGTTGATGGGTGGACATGTAGTTGATGTTGTTCTTGATTTATGTTGCACTCGGAGCTTGCATTCCCTTCCAATCCAGCAGGCAGCCTTGCGACTCTTCACTGCGAAGCTTGACAAGGACACATCCATGTGGACTAAGTACGTTGCTGCTCTGGCCGATCACACCTCTTCCCAGAGAGTTGGCAAGGTGGACTTCCTCCGTTCTCAGGACAAGCAGTTGGCAGACGCCATTGAGGCCCAGGCTGATGTCCAGTTCCCTGTCAAGTACCTTGCGACTGGTGACAGTGTGGCACCCTTCGTAAGCACTTGCGCTAGTGCTTGGAGTGAAAAGCAAGTCATCCCCACTGTCAGCCTGTTCACTGTCTACTGTGTCAATTTGACTGCCCCTGGCTCCAGTGCCATGCGAGCATTGAAAGAAGCAACTCGGCTGGTCGCTGATGCATGCGCCCACTGCCCAGAGAGAACAGTTGGCATCGTCATTGCCCCGAATGTGGCTGGTCATGGGCACACGTATGACGAGGTTGAGATTCAGAAAGTGCAAGATGAGGCAGAATCCTTTATGAGACAGGATGCATATGGCCTCAAAGTGCGCCGTGGACAGTTCGTGTTCAGTTCAGACAGCATCAACTCGCGCACGAGGTCTTGTGTGCACCCGTTCCTCATTTGCTTGAGTGACCATGTCAACGCCGAGACTGGTGATCTTGTGAGTTTGTTCCAAGGCAGCCAGCTCTGGCACCGCAGGGCGGTGACTGGCATCAAAATGAAGCCCAACAACGAGTATGTGGTGCCAGTTCAAGGTCAGACTGCCATTTCTGTAGAAAATTTGGCAAAGGCACAGGTGCACAAGCAGCACATCGCTGGTGTTGACCTCATGGACAAACTCAAAGAGATGCTGTGGAAGGGGATGAACCTTACTCAGCAGCATGGGGCGGTGTTCGTGGACTTGCTGCCATATGATGACTCTGTCCTTCTGTCCACTGTCCAAGGTTCAGCTCGTGCAAGGCCAAAAGAACCGCAGGAGATGGTGGTGACCTGCTGCTGGGCTCGTGGTGATCAGGATTCTGACATCCGCGTGAAGAATGCAGCGTGGCTTTCTGGGGTCGTCCATCGAGGCATGGAGCGGCTGGTGAGGCAGAAGCTTCTGTGCCTCCATGGTTTCACCCTGAAAGAGTATCAGCCTGAAGCCGCCAAGCCGACCACTGACCCAAGCCTTTACCACTTGACTTTTCCATCAGCGGACGGGAACTTGGCAATGCGGCAGACTTCGTTGGATGAGTGGTCGCCCAAGTTCGCTCGCTTGAAGAAGGAGTTTGACGCTTTGATTGAGAAGCACAACAAGGCATTTAACTCCTCAGGTTGCCCATACAAGGCTGATGGGCGCAAGCGACCTGCAGAAGCTGCAGACACAGAGGAAGATGGCGAGAGTTTCCCTGATGATTGTGTTGTGGAGTCCATTGAAGCCCTTGGCAAAAAGCAAGGTGCATTGACAACTGTGCACAGCAACCAGCCAGAACTGTTCCGCTTGATCTTCACGTCCAAGGGCCATCTGTACATTCATGCCTTGGAGGATGGCATTGTGTCTGCAAAGAAGGCTTTGTTCCAGACCTTCGGCGAGTACCACACCGGTGATGCGGAGATTCACAAGGCCACAGATCGCAAGGCATTGCTTTACCATTGGAAAATGGAGTCAGCAGACCATGAGGCAATTTGGGGTCACCCTTCGAGCTGGGACCCACCTTTCCAGAAGAGCAAGGCGACCTTGCGGAAGTTCATGGACTACCTCGCCGAGCACAATGTCGTCACGTTCGATGTGGCTTGTCATGAACTGTCAGGTGAGGAGCCAGCTGGAGTCTCAGTGAAGCAGGTTGAAGGCTGCGCCTTTGAGCCCAAGAAGTTGCCAGGCCGCACAGTGGCGGACCTCGCCAACTGTGGCAGTTTGCTGCCTTTTAAGGCAGTGGACTGGGAGAAAGGTGAGAGCAAGAATGGCACCATGCGGTTGTGCATGGTATTGAACTATGAGGATTCTCAGCAACAGAAGGGCATCTTTCCGAACAAGCCATGCTGGATGCTGGTCAAGCCAAAGCGCATTCTGAAGGGCAAATGCTTCTTGCTGTGTGAGCCAAGCACGTGAAGCAAGTGCACTGTCCACTGTGCACTGTCGTCTGTCTCACATCTGACCAGCGAGTTTTGTTTCGCAGCACGGAAAACTCTTCCAGCCTTGTTGCATGTGAGTTTGTCGTGGGTGATTTTTGTGTCGCTTGCTGCTGCTGCTGCACGTTGCCAACCCTCTTTTGAGCTTGAGTGTCAAGCAAGTGCCCTTTGTCCACTGTTCCCTGTCGTCTGTCGCCATGGCTTCCTTCTTGAACGCTTTCCACGACATGGAGGAAGATCTTGCACTCGACGAGGCTTGCAAGGCGGCAGATGCGGAGGTGAAGGCGGAGAAGCTCGTGCAGATGGCATCTCCAGTGGGCACTGGCGGAGGGAGCAGCCAGCCGGCAGAGTTTTCTGAGTCAGGCTGCAGCAGCCCGCCTGGCCACACACAGGAGTCGCCAAAACCGACGACTTCGCATGCGCTGAACATTCGCAACGCTATGAAGCCTAAAGGTGCGCACACAGCTCCTGAGAAGAAGCGTGGCCCTGACTCCCAGAAGAGGGCACCAAGAGGCAGCAAAGACACGTTCGCAGGACGTCGTCCCCCGATTAGCGTAGCGAAGCTCGAGATCTACAACGAGATGAAAGCGGACTACCAGCGCATCCGGAAGGCTCTTTCCGAGCAGGGCACAAAGAAAGGCAAGAAGAAGGTGACTTTGTCCCAGGAGTCCTACTGGCGACACATGCAGAAGGCCATGGGTGACGTCGAGGGCTCAGCCATGGAGCGTTTCACTCAAGCTTCACAGTCTTTTTGCAAAAGCATCATGGACTGAGTGTTTATCATTTTTATGGGGTTTGCGTGCCTTGTGCAGCGTGATGAGTGATGCCTGCCGTTGGTGTCACTGTCCGCTGTCCACTGTGCACTGTCCGGGTTATTGCAGTCAGTCCTGGCAGTGCTCATGGTCATTGCCAGTGCGGCTGCAGGCTTGAGGGGTGTGTCAAGCTGCGCTAAAATGATCTCTTTCTCAGGTGCCTGTGAGTGAAAGTGTTAGCCAGCTATCAAGTGCTTTTGTCTTCAGCCAACCTCATGAGTTTCGCAGTCTTGGGGTTCTTCCAGCCTGCATTTAGTGCTGCAAGCCTTACCATGGCAGTCCCCGCCGCTTTGGTCAACATGCAAGTGTTCGGCATCACTTTGGGTATGGCTCTTCGGTCTTCACTGTCCACTGTCACTCGTCCACTGTCTGTTGTGGAGCTGTGGTGCGGCGTGGCGTCCGTTGCAATGGCTGCCGAGGAGGCTGGCTATCGACAGCTCGCCATGGACAAGGACCGGATCCAGGGAGTGACCGATGATGACGCGTCGGATGACACAGAGAACATCTTGACCAAACGTGGCTTTCAGAATGCGTTGAAGGCGGTCTTGCAGATCGACGAAGGTGGCCTGCTGTGGATGGCGCCCGTCTGCAGCAGCTTTGTGTTCATGAACTCTGTGAAATGCCAACGTACTGTCAACCGCCCAGCAGGTAACACTGCGTACCCGCCTGTGAAGGAAGGCAATCGCATGGCCAGCATTGCAGCTTTTCTGTATGCCCTCGCAATGTTGCGTGGGGTCCACCCTGTCATTGAACAGCCAGCGGGCAGCATCATGTTCAGGTACAAGCCCCTCGCCAAGGTCCTCAGCGTTTTCCACCATTGTTCCGCCACCTGTGCCAGGTGCCATTTCCAGGTGGATGCTCCCGAAGGCGAGAGGTTCCTGAAACGCTACAAGTTTGTTGGTGAGACATGGGTGAAGAGTTTGCAGCAGAACTGCACATGCCGTGACGGGATTCATAAATCCATGGTCAAGGAAGATGAGCATGGAGGAAGGACTGGCGATCGGAAGCTTCTGAAGGAGAGCCAGTCCTACCCCCGGAAGCTGGGAAATTGGATTGTGCACAACTGGTTCGAGCAGCACAGGCTCATGCCATGCTTCCAAGAGTCCACTGTCCCACTGTCGCCTGTCCCTGTGCAGAAGCACACCAGCACGAAGTCAGTGTGGAAGCGGCCAAGTTCAACTTCCAGTTCCGATCCTGATGCCAAGAGGCAGAAGGCAGCTGGGGCACAGTGGAAGCGGCCAAGTGCACCTGCCAGTTCGGCCCCTGTTAGCAAGAGGCAGAGGAAGCAAAGTTTCCAAATTCCGTGCAGCAGCTGGAAGCGCTGCTTGTGAGATTTGCTATTTGCTCGCTGGAAGCTGCTCCTGACAAATTAGAGGCATGAGCCGAAGGTTTGCGGTGGGTTAAAACAGTGCTCAGCACCTGCGTGTGCAGGTCCTTGAAGGGGTGCTGCTGCTGGTGCTGCTGCTGCTGCTCCTGCTATTGATTGCTTGTTTGTATTGTGAATTGCCATGATGATGCTTGTTAGCACAGACAATAGTAGTAATTAGTAGTTGCACTGCCAGAACTGCACATGAACTTTTGTTGTTGGCTGCCACGGAGGCTGTCGCTGTAAATTTTGGCTCCAGAACTGAGTCCACTGTCCATTGTCGACTGTCGACACTGCCATGGACGTCCACTGTCCATTGTCGACTGTCGTCGCCGCCATGGACGAAGCCCCTACTGAAATCCTCTCGCCGGCATCGGAGAGCGACTCCGAGGTCGAGGATGTTCAAAGGGAGCTCGAGAACCTGGAGCTCATGTCCGTTTCCGCCGAGGGCGAGACTGAGACCGCTTCTGCTGAAGACTTGGCGAAGGAATTGAGTGTGCTGCTTGATGAAGAGCTGGGAGAAGTTCGCATATCAGTGAAACTGATGCAGATGACGGAAATATGTGTGTGGTGCGGGATGGTCTATTTCGAGCAGTACCTTGATGGCTATGAGCGCTGCCGCCTGGACTCATGTTTTGCTGAGCAGTATCACTGCTCGTGCAGCGGTTGAACCGCTTGTGTGCGATGTCCATGGATCACACGCCGTAATTGCCCTACTACCCATGGATCACACGCCGTATAATTGCCCTACTACAACACTGTCCATTGTTCACTGTCACCTGTCCACTGGGACGAGTGACGGTGACAAAGCATCCATGAGACTGGCAAGTTTCCAGTTTTGCCAGACGGCAGGAAATTAACAGTTGGCACCAGCAACTTGCCGCAAGAGCCGGGGTTTTCAACATGCTCTTTGCGTCTGAGAAAAATGACCTGGGCAAGCCTGCTATTTCGCCATCATACCACAGTGGACAGTGCACAGTGAACAGTACAGTGGGTGTGGGTGAGGGCAAATAGGTGGGGAAAGGCGAATTAACCGATGGAGGCGTCGGTTAATTCGCGACCTTTTTAATTGTGGGGGAGGGATTCCGGGCCTAGGGGGTGTAAGGGGCCTAGTAAGCTAGTTTGTGGACTGGGAGTGTGCTGTTGTGCAGGTGCTGCTGTCCTACCTCGACAAGCTCAGACTCTCTCACACACACTGTCCACTGTCCATTGTCAGCAGCAGCAGCCGCAGCAGCAGCAGCAGTAGCAGCGAAAGTGGTAGTAGTGGCAGCGGTGGTAGTACTGCCAGAAGCAGTGGTAGTATTATAGGTAGTAATAGTAGTACTAGTAGTAATAATAATAATAGCAGTTGTAGTGGCAGTAGTAGCAGCAGCAGCAGTAGTGGTAGTGGTAGTAGTGGCAGAAGCAGCAGCAGTAGTGGCAGTAGTAGTAGTGGTAGTAGTAGTAGTAGTAGTAGTAGTAGCAGTAGTAGTAGTAGTAGTAGTAGTAGTAGTAGTAGTAGTAGTAATAGTAGTGTAGTAGTAGTGGTAGTGGTAGTGGTGGTAGTGGTAGTGGTAGTGCTAGCGGTAGTGGTAGTGGTAGTGATAGTGGTGGTATAGTGGTAGTGGCATAGGCAACAGCGTGCGCAGGCAGAGGCAACAGCGCGCGCGCATTAGGCAACAGTGCGCGCGCAGCGTGCGCGAGCACAGGACACAAGGGGACGAGCACAAGCAACAGTGCGCGCGCGCAGCGCGCGCGCAGTGCGCGCGCAGTGTGGGCGCAGCGTGGGCGAGCACAGGCAACAGCGCGCGCGCAGTGTGTGCGAGCACAGGCAACAGCGCGCGCGCAGTGCGCGCGCAGTGTGTGCGAGCACAGGCAACAGCATGGGCGCAGTGCGCGCGCAGTGCGTGCACAGTGTGTGCGAGCAACAGCGCGCGCGCAGTGCGCGCGCAGTGTGTGCCAGCACAGGCAACAGCGTGCGCGCAGTGCGCGCGCAGTGTGTGCGAGCACAGGCAACAGTGC